>JAUZST010011136.1:0-37065 GCA_034779995.1 Parotocinclus haroldoi | reverse complement strand
CTTACTGATCGCTCCGTAATGGCGGACGACGGCGGACGCGACGGGCAGCTCGGCGGCGCAAGGTAGGCTCCCTAACAGATACAGAGCTGTCTGGTCATTACATCATCGCTACAACGTGGAATATCTAACCTAACGGCCTAAGAATGTTGCACTACGCTGTATGGAATAACTGCCATTACATAACATAATCTCCTTTTATCTACAGTAGCATAATCGCAGTTTATTTACAACGCGCTGCTTTTTCCACTAACTTCTGTCCCCCTCTTAATGAAGCGATTATTCTGATGGCTTTTTAAGGTACGTCTGCTTGGGGGACTTTTCTCTACTCTATGCAGCTCTGCTTGCTAATGCACTGTACCTCATTAAAAGAAATCGATTTAAGAAAACAAAGAATGATTCCAAACAGCTTCCAAGCAGTAGTTCATCTTTTATCTCCTATCTGTCTCTCTGGGTCTCTCACACCATGGACAAATATGGCCTTGAAAGCAACTCTATCTAATTGCTTTATTGTCTTGAGGAGCCGGTGACAAGGCAGTCAGTGGAAGGCAGGCTTTCATCAGAGGTTATTTGGTGAAATAACTAATTTCAGCCTTCCTGGCAGCATGGACTCAACCTGCTCCATCTGAGCCGAGCCCTCTGGAGGGTTCATTAAGACCGTGGCATTCCAGCTCTTCCAGTCAACAGCTAAACACGGCACTAACCTTTATACAAGCAGAAACGCCTCGACACTCTTCTGGCAGCACACACACCAACGCGCACGCACATTCCTCGATCCCGCAGTGATGGAGCCAAGAATGGAAAGTTTAAGAGACAGCAATTAAACTGCCGTGGATTTACCCTACGAGTACGAATCAAATGAGAGTTCAAGTGACACACATTAACTGTTTGTCTCTCGGATGGGTGGCAATCGCTGACTTTGCTTGTGTGGCTCTGAGCAATAGGAGTGTCTGTTTTTTTGTTTTTCTAATTTGGCTGAAACGGATTCAATTAGTCAGACAAAACTTTATTGGCTATCAAAACAACTGGAGACTTTAAAGTGCTACGAACGCTGAGATGCACTGCAAGTTTCCTGGGAACTTCCAGATTAGACTCCTAAGTATCATCAGTCCTATTTCAACGTCTACAATTCAGTCAGAGCATTTACTCTTTCCTTTAGTACAGGCATCATTAGCTTTCTTTAAATACAGTTCTTAGCAAACACACTGACATTGTTCTATTAATCCCAACCACATTTGAAGACCTTGATCATTCAAATTAGATACGGTGGCTGAGCCGGACTCTGGAGACGCGTACGGTCAGCGATGCTGTGGGCTGAACAAACATGGCCAGATGAAACATGTCCCAAGTTCACAATAGTTCAGGCTTGGTAACGTCTCCTTTTTAGGGAGCGAGCTTTTGTGCTTTTTCGAGAATGTGGTCAAATCTTCTTTGAGCATCTATACTCGGCTAGAATGCTCAGTGACATTGTCATGAACCTTAAACCTGTTTCAGGCACACGGCCCACCGTGCTGCCGCTGTACGTTATAGCCCAGCTCAGTCACACGACTTCAGTCCGGACTAGCTTCTCGTGGCAGCCCGCAAACACCCAAGAACTCATAAACTCAGCAAGACTTGGTCAACAAACATAAAAGAATCTGTACAAATTCATTATTAAAAACCAGCATTATTTATTAGCCCAGGGACTGAGCTGGTATGTTTGGCTCTCTGTCCAAAGAGGTCCCTCAGTTGGCAAGCTGGAGCCCGAGGCACTTCACTCCTCCTTGCTGTGGTCCGACGCTGCCTGAGCTCCCCAGAGCAGCATGGCCATTCATCTAAGATTCCACCTGTGAGAATGTAGCATGTTTTCCTTCTGATCATAAGTGACCAGATGCTTCTGAACTGCTTGGGTTCTGATCTTCAGTTCAGTCCAGATTCATATTGAGGTGAGGTTATGTGCTGCGGCTTATGTAGAAGAGCAAAAAGGGACTTGATCCAAGATGCAGAGGTGGCCCAGGGCTAAAGGTTGGCCAAGCACAAGTGTTGAGGAGGACACTGAGCACAGCTATGATCAGGCATTATTGATTTTCGAGAGCACTTTCAAAGTCATAGCCAGCTCGTTTGTGAATCACAGAGTAATGCACTTCTCACTTAGGAGAGGAGAAAACGGGTTCCATCTATAAATTACGCTGGGTTTTCAATCACAGTATTGTTTGGATATTTCCAGCAGCACTTTTTCTAGCATGGGAGAAAGGAAGGGGGCGAATATCAATGAAGCATGAGTCATTTAAAGAGACCTTATTCAAACAGGGAACCTCATCCAAATTTCTCTTCGGATCAGGGCCAGGTAGGTAAATCCTTTATCACAGTGCTATTAATTTCATCATTTCCTAAACCGAGCCCCTACTCAGGCCTGCAATGGCCTAACATCCCATAAAGGGCATGTTTAGGCCTGTATCTGAGGAAAGAAATGCAATTTTGCAGCTCAGAGACGCAAGCAAGTATTTCGAAACGAACATTTCTTGAGGACCCATTTTCTGTGGAGCCGCTAAGGGACCCCGCGATGGACTTTCAAAAGTGCCCAACTAAAAAGAGACATCAAAACAGGAACCATTCGCCTTTATTAATGACTTTTAACATATTATTGCTGTTCTGTAAAGTTAAGTAGATTTCACAGATCTGAAATAAAAGAGCTTCAGACAGTTTTTACAATAACCAAACTTCTGGACTGAATTTCCCAAACTAAAAACAGCAAGCTCAGTGTCCTTAGAAACCAGAATGTGGAATTAATTATCAGCGCTGATGTCACCTCGTGACATGATTTATTTTTTTACAGCTCTGACTTAATAATGAATTTTGTCATGGTGTAGTCACTATTTCAATCCAAACCATGGTTCATATTAAGGTTGTAGAAAAGATTAATCACAGATTCGTCATTTCTCGTACTTGTAAATGGAGTAAAACAGTACAGTATACACTGCTCTCAAAAATAAGGGGGTAATTCATTATGGGATATTTCATTTTTCATTTTTTTAAATATCCCCTAATTTTGGTGAACAGTATATATGAGATAAGAAACATTGCGAACATTTCACAGCGTATCAGAAATGATCAAAAAGTAGCCAAGCAGCAGGCAAAAATCCACCATCACAAAAATACTACTCACCAAATTCAGGGGACATTTTCCCTGAATCCCCTTATTTTTCTGGGCGGTGTAAATACAGTATATCTGGACATCAATAAAAAAAAGAGAGTAAAGCCCAGGACAAGGCACAGAGAGGCCTGGCCACAGTGGCTTCCGAGCACTTATTTATTTATGACCATAAAGGATTTATATTGGTACATGATTTTTTCAGACTCTGTATAATATTCTATATTTCTGCATAAAAAAATCTAAAACCCACTGATACTCAGGTTCCACAGGTCGATAAAGAGGACATTACAAAACTAGATATGGTAATTTATGCAATATTGAAAATTATCTAATATAATACACTATATCTGAATTAATTGCTCATAAGTTCTGCATGTTGGCTTAGAGGAATTTTAGCCCATTCCTCTTTAAAGAACAGCTTTGACTCGTCGATGTTGGTGGGATTCTTCACATGTGTTGCTTCTACATCATTTCTATTGGGTCAGCACTTTGACTTGTCCATCCCAAAACAATCAATTTAGTCTGCTGGTATTTTTTTATTGCAACAACTTGTGCGCTTAGGATCGTTGTCTGGCTGCATGACCCACATTCTCTTGAAATTCACTTCATGGACAGCTTCTAATTTAGAATACTCCATAGTTCCCTAAATATTTGCAAGCCATCGTGGCCCACATGTAAATAAACAAGCCCATGATGCTACCACCGCCATGTTGCACAGACTGGATAACACTGTTGTGCTGGAATGTAGTGTTTTCCTTTATCCAGGTATAACACCTCTCATTTAAACTGAAATAAATCTGTATTTTGGTGTCCACAAAACGTTTTTTCTTCCAGCCTTTTGGACTGTCCATGTGCCACATGGACAGCAGCAATGTTCTTTGGGGAAGAAAATGCTCCTTGCAACCCTTTCATGCACACCATTTTTGTTCAGTGTTCTGCTCATGGTAGGTTCATGGACATTAACATTAGCCACAGAGAGAAAGAGAGAGACTGTGGATGCTTAGAAGTTACCCCAGGTTCCTTTAGTTTCTCACAAACCATCGTAGGGCATTCACACACACACACAGTCACTCACACAGTCACACACTAAGGGCCACTTTAGAGACGCCAGTTAACCTAACAGTTAACCTAACCTAACCTAACATGTCTTTGGACTGTGGGAGGAAACCGGAGTACCCGGAGTAAACCCATGCGGACACGGGGTGGACATGCAGACTCCGCACAGAAAGGACCCAGGCCGCCCCGCCCTGGGATTGAACCCCGGGACCTTCTGGCTGCAAGGCAGCGGCGCCACCCCACCGACCCACCTTGCTGCCCTAATAAATCAATTGCTAATTAATTATTAGTTATAATTACTAACTAATCTTTTTGTAATCATTGTTAAAAATTTCTACGTTGTGGACTTGTGTGAAGAGCTGATGATATCTGAGCTCAAACACATCCAGTAATACTGGGTTCACAGTAAATAAACGAATCGCAAACCTTCGAGCAGCGCCGCATGCATACACCTAAACACAATTGAACCCAGGATTTACCTAAGTAGTATATAATGGACAGTACTTTTTCAACTTGGAGCCAATCAATAATGGCTAAAAGCACAAATCATTCCATTTCCTTGCAGCCGCTGGAACGACGACTAAATGGCTGAAATTGATACGTAACAAAATATTCTGGCAAATGCGGTAGATGAGATTATGATACTAAACCCAGAAAAAAAAGCCGTGGCAGACAAACTAAGAACCAGAGTGACTGATAATGAACGGATCCGTTCAGTCACCGTTGTGGACCTGCAAACTCAAATGCATTGTGATGAATGGCCGGGAGCAGATGCACCGTGTCTATGGCTCAAGGAGATCATCCCCCCCAGCCATAACAGTTGATGTAAGGCACGTTTAGTTAAAACATGGATTTGGTCCAATGTAAGCTCGGGAGCATTATCTGATTCAGGAAGCGGCACTGTTCCCCACGAAGATTTCGGTTACAGCAACCCATCACAGGGGTGTGCGTGAGCCACAACGCACATGCACGGAGAGATAAGGAATGCCTGCTAGTCATGTAGTAGACTGAGAACTCATCTTGAACACTTCTTTGGTTTTGACACTAAGCCCAAATGTTATGCAAAGCCAAACGCAGCGCAGCCACAATGATATTAAGATATTACATGTAGAAACACAATATTAGAAGACTTCTAAGAATAATGCCGTGGTTGTCGGGGACTGAGGTAGCCTTGGCGGTTAAGCTACTGGGCTCTGGACCTGATGGTCCTGGGTTCAAATCCCACCTGTGCCGAGCTACCAAGAATTGGGTCCTTAAGCAAAGCCCTTAAATTGTAGGGCTGTCGTAAGTCATTCTGGATAAGGGCGTCTGCTAAACGCCGCAAGTGTAAATGCTTCCGTGGGTGTTGAAATAATGTAGTGGACAGATCTTATGGCCATTGAAGAGAAAAAAAGACCAGCATTTTCTAACCAATAATGAAGAAGCAGAGCTTGTGTATGGCAATGAAAATCGTTTAATAGGGAATGTGAAGATGGCCTAAAGGCGAGCACAGGAAGGCATTCGTGTAATACAGTGAACAGGGCGCGTAGCTTGGGCTCTTCCTTTAATGAACACTGAGCAGTGTCGTGCATGTTTCTTCCTCCCTAGCTCGCCGCTGCCTGCATCTCACTCGTGACTCAAACTGCTCTTTGAGCACAGCGATTAATATTATAATTGGAACAGATCCCTAACAGAACACTGGGGCATGTGAGAAAGTGAAAAAAAAAACCCATTAAACGCATGAAAATTATTTCAATGGTAAGAAAATGAGGAAGCAAGTCAAAAATAGGTAAGTCCAGATATGTTTTAAAATTTGCAAACCCTCCGATGAGATGTAAGAGCAGGCTGTAATTCAGCAGCCCGTTGTGGAAGGTGAAAAGGGTCAAAAGGTAAGGTAATATTATGTATCTACCGGCTGTTCCAGTACCCATCATCCTGACAGACTGCAATCTGTTTGGTAGGGTTAAAAGTTGCACTCATTACTCATGAGAACCGTGAGATATCTGTTATAGAGCAGACATGTCATGACTGACTTCCTTTGATTACTAATCCATTCACATGAGCTTCCTTGAGACCCAGTTCATCTTAAGGACCAAGGTTTGGGGACTGTGGTGGCCTAGCGGTTAAGGTACTGGACTATGAACCAGAAGGGCCAGGGTTCAAATCCCACCTCTGCCACAGTTGGGTCCCTGAGCAAGACCCTTAACCCACAATTGCTCGGATTGTGAGACTGTATTCATTGTAAGTCGCTCTGGATATGGGCGTCTGCTAAATGACGTAAATGTTTGATTAAGTAACAATTTAATGAGTTTGGATTTTACTCTTTAAATGACTGCATTCCTTATTTCAGTTCACTGGACTTCATATTCTCTATGACATAAGAATGTACGTGATTCTCCTCTTCACACGCTTATTATTGCAAATACACTACGTAGAAGTCATATGTACATAGAACTATGTAGAAGTCAATTGGTTTTGTCTCTCGTCCTGTCACTAGCCTTCAGGAAATATCAGCGATCAAATCTATAATCAGTGTTAAACTTCGGCTCCAGGACAAGTGCTGACAAGTGTCTGTTCTCTTCGGCATTCGGGACGGAGCCGGGACGTGTAATTTAATTTCTCAAAAAAGGTGTCCCTTCAAATTTCATCACTGACGCCTTAGGAGGCAAATGTTAAACGTTGTTTAGGTCACCCCTGCTATGGTCCACATGCAATCTAACTTCATTTACCACTGTCAGAGATCCAGGGGTGGAGAACCAAGCAGGTGACATGCTGGACTCTTCCTTCCTTTGTCTGTCTTTATAGACCGTTACAATTGTAGGTAGGTTAATAAAGAGACTGTATTACTGATGCTCTATCCAAAGGGCAGTGGTAGGACAAAAGCTGAAGATATGTGCAGAAGGAACTAGACTTGAAACCATAAGAAAGAAAGAGGTTGCTACCAAGAACGAGCCATCCGAGTGGAGACGCTTACATGACCAGACAGGGTTATAAACAGTATCTGTGCACATTCAGGGAGATTGAAATTGTTTTTCACTCCATAATTTGGGATGCATCCCGAAAATAGGGATATTCCACCGTTCTATTATTTGCACTATCAAGAGGTGCAAATCACCGGTTAGTGAAGCAGAGAGGCTCTCAGTCTCCCAGCTCGTAATGATTTTCGACAAAAACATCAGCGCCAGCTAGACTTATGACTGATTAGTGCTCTTTCCCGTAACTGTTCTTGTATCCTGCATTTCTGCCCAATCAACAAACCATAATGAGGACTTTAGCTAAAGACATGGCCTTTGATTCTCTTTAGGGGAATAACCAAGATGCCAGGCTGATTTATGAATTAAACATATTCGCTGAGAAATGTTGCTTAGTTATATTTTTTAGCATATTGTGGCTTTTCCTGCTCTTTCATTACACACGGCAGTGCCATAATGGAAATAGTTGTATGCTTTACACTGCCAGATTTGAAGTCATACACAGAAGCAAATTTATGACCTGCTCTGGTACGATCACACACACACACACACACACACACACGTCCTTTAATCCACACAAAGGACCGTACATGTAAAGGCACTGTATGAGTCTTGACAGCACGTAAATGACAGCACGGCGTACTGCTCCTCGTATGCGATATCGACACCGGCCGGAATATGTAGATGAATTCATAATTTACTCCCATAACACATTAAGATCACTTCCATCTGCTTGGTGTGCCCTGATTGCTGCACATACTTCCAATAATAATGTGCTAATAAATGGAAAATGATGAGCCTGCCAGCCCTGGTCGAGGCCCTGTCTACACTGTTTCTGCTAATGATTTCAAATGTGGAGTAGGCACAAAATTCAAACTGCTGCTTGTGCGCACCTGGCTTTTTTTTTTATCTCTTGTTCTTCGAATGAAACCATGCAACCTTTGTACAGGCAGTACAGTCTACCTGGAGGCTGGCTGCTACAGATGGAGTAAACAATGCGCTTTCACTGAAGTGCAAACACATTTGAAAGATGGGCCTTTAATAGACAATGACATGGCACAGCCAAGTGTCCCAAACCATCCTGGAACACAGATCACACACTGTGCCAGTTCATTTATAGTAAACTCGTCACACAAAAGCAGTTTTGCTTTGAAGAAAATGCGGCTTGATGTATTTATCTGGTACATTAAATCAGGTTTGACCTGCAACTTTGGGATCGTTCGTCCTAGGAAGACCGACGCGTCAAAATGTGGAAGGAAAAACATGAAAAGCATGTTACTTATGCCCAGGTTCTTACGTGCCGACAGGACGGTGGTGTTGATCGTGTCTGAATGACTGATTTAGCGATGTGCGAGCCGACATTAGCGAATATGTCATTCAATTATGGACTGTATCACCGTGCCACTGTGTCATGTAGCCAGGTAGGATGGAAACTAAGCAAGCATTCACTTGAAAACACAGGAATGAATGATGATAAAAATGAGTGAACAACCTGCAGCAGGAGACAAACTACAGACATCGCGATTCTCAAAGTCTACATGCTTCGCTGGTGGTGTGGCGTTGAAAATACAGAGGGTGCAAACTACTGGATTGCCGTTAAAGACAGCTTGACAGCTGTCTTATTTTACCATCTGCAAACTAACCACCGTGCAGAACGTGAAGCTCATGACAAACTCTGCCTCTAGGACAGGTTCGAAGACGTCAAGGTACCAGCACAATATCCCAATCAGCAAACCCTAACGTAATCATTACGCAAAAAAGGGACTGACGACAAGAAAAGCAACAGATATTCACAAATGCTGTTACCAAGTACGTTTCGCAAACGATATGGTGCATTTCAGGCAGCTGAGAAAGATTGGTTCCTACAAGTTTTGAATACTTTAGACCCAACAGACACATCTCCTTTGTAGTTACATAGCTTAACTTGGACACCGCCCGAACTTCGACATAATTAATACGTACGTAAAAAGGAAACAAAAACAGTAATGACATTAATAGGAAATAATCTAACAGCCTACAATGAGTAAGAGGTCACACAGTGTTATTAAATACGAAGCATCACATTTGATTGGCCTTGTGATGGACCTGTACTCATGATCTGTATGTGAAAATGGTTCCATATTCACTCCCTAAAGCCTACATACTACTTGGAGCACCATTAGCCTATAGCGAACAGACAAGAGCAGAATATAAACTCAGACATTTCCTCAGAAGAACATGGAGCTTGCCATTATTCTTTAGGAAGAAGACTACGCTCAACTTTGCCAGCGTTCTGCATGCACTTACACCTCCAAAAACTCATACGGTCATAGAGACTAAATTCCAGCTCTCAAGCAGCACTTGTTCCCTACATCCCTAGACTTGGCCAGATTTGGGACCAATGCATGAATGGAGGTCTTAAGAAAGACAAGGTGGTCCTGTAAACAGTGAGGTGCATCACACTGGCTTCCAATTGAAAACAAAAGTGGAGGCGGAGGAGGAACCAGTCGATGGGTTCCACGGGCCATTTAAATCAACCCACTGTGCCTCCAAAATTGCCTTTGGGGTGGAGAGATTTCAGCGTTCTAGATCATTAGGTCAAGTAAGTCATGACCAGAAAAATCGAGTCAGGGCCAATAAATTTGCAAACGTTCTGACAAAGCTCCCCTGTACATCATGCTTGGGTTCCATAAGATGGGTTAACAGGAGGCATGGGCTTGTGAGTTTTGCCTAAAACTGCACCTTACCTCGAGGACAGGTTAACGACCTCATAGATCTTCTGTCCTCTCAGATGCCACGCTGAGACGCACAATTTATATTAGTGTGACTGATGTGCATTGCAATTCATCAGCATATTTCTGATTCAAAAATGTGGAATATGAATCTATACAGCAGGGACCAAAAGTCTGAGGCCACTAGTAATAGTGCTTGTATTATGAAGCTTCTTGGATTTCATATTTTGATGATTTTCATTACCAAAGGCTGAACCTTTAAAAAGAACTACATCACTTTCAGAATGTATTTGTTTTTTCGTACTTTCGCGGTGATGACAGAGAACACTTGAGCTGGCATGGGCACCACAAGTTTGTACAAAAGCTGATGATCAATGTTATCTCAGCATTTTTTCACAATAGTCCAAAGGGCATTTTGTGACGTCACTAGATGCTTGGCTTTCTCTTAATATTCAAGTGCCCATGTAAAAAATGCATTATTGGGTTTAGGTCAGGTGATTATAAAGGAAAGTCCATGACTGCCAGTACTCCTTGACCTTCTTTGTTCTACAAGTATTTATTGCAAAGACTAGAGGAGTCAAATCATGTCAAGTCATCTTTATTTCTATAGCACTTTTTACAACAGAACATTGACTCAAAGCAACTTTACAACATTATGTTATCTTAAAAAAACCCAATCCCAAATTGAGAAAGCCAGGGCAGTGCAAGAGAGCGGAGAGGAAAAACTCCCTAAAAGTTGTAAGGAAGAAACAGTTGGAGGACCAAGATACAAAAGGGGACCAATTCTCCTTGGGTAGCTTGGAAGTTAACTCAGACTCAGGTCATTGTCATGTTGTGGTAAGTCATTTGTGTCATTGTGTAAATACCGTATAGATAAGTATAGATCACATACACTACAACTCATAGCTCATACAGTCTTACCATAAGCAATCGTGGGTTAAAGGCCTTGTTAAAGGACTCAACTGTGGCAGCTTGGCAGAGGTGGGGTTTGAACCCTGGACCAACAGGTCCGGAGTCCAGTACCGGCTACCCAGAAATAGCTTTTTATTCTTTTACACCTTTGCTGATGTAATCTGTGAATTTCTCCATTCTGTATTTGTGGTTAAACCTCAAATGACTTTTCAGTCTTATGCGAAAGACATTATGAAGACCCCTGGCACAAGTACCATGTGAGTACATAAATGAAAAGTCTAATGCTGCTAAACAATTGGCAAATCACAAATCTCAGCACTGTAGTGATGGCATCATTTAAGGTATGTGGACTGTGGACCTGAAGGTCTAGGGTTCAAATCCTACTGCAGTCAAGTTGCCATTTCTGGGTTCATGGCCTTATTGTTCGCATTACAAATGCTCTAAATGGGAGTGTGTGCCAAATATTTAAATTATTACAACATTTAATAACAATTCTTTTCGCATTATTTGCAATAAATCCAATTGTTGCTTGACTGACTTTGAGACGAGAGATTTTTCATATAAAAGGCATCACATCTATTCTAGTAACATAATGCATTTATATCACTTTCTAATAATTTAATAACCTTATTTTTCATCATCTCTTTAGCACTGCGGCTTTCTCTGAAGGAAACTCCCGAGGTGCATTCAGGACATAGAAAACACAACGGCAATCACCAAAAAAGATACTTTTTAATGCGAAGTATTCGTGTAATTAGGCAGTTTTATCGGAAACGGCATGTGCAAGCAGTTGTCGCTTGTTCCAGACCTGAATGGTGAAACATTCAGTGTGTTCACGCATTGGAATCTGCTGTCGCATAATAATGAGCAAATCATTTCCAAAATGACTCGCGACCCTCAACAATTCTGGCCTCTATCGACTAATAGGGCTGCTTTTGATAGGCAATGGTGAATAAGGGACCGTGTCGGACACTAGCCTACAACTACGGGTGCCTCACGTGCTCCAGTAATAAAGCGCGAATGACGGCGTTAAAAATGATTGCCGCTAAAAAGATGTGTTGTTAGCACATTCATTTTGACAGCCCTGGAAAAGCTCTTTACCTTTGCGGAGAACATAACTTAAATAGAAAATCTAGTTCTCACTTCACACTGCGGATAAATGATTAAATAAGTGAAAGAATCCAACATATCGACTGCTAAAATAATGATGGTTCCTCGGCGTGTGAGTATTTTTTACGTTAACCTTTCGGCTGTACAAATGTTAATGTTCGTTCTGACTACGCTCGTATAAATTCATCAGTTTCATACAGCTGCCTGGTTTGATACGTGTAACATTAAAAGGGAACTCTATGTTTATTCATGGACGGTTAACCTTCTCACATGGTTACACAACAACAAAAACAAACTGAACAATTGGAAATAAGGACTGTGTGTGTTCTGGTCCCTTAGGAAAAAAGGCAGAGCAGGCAACGATGTGCCAGTACAAGTGCCAGGCTCTAAATATTGTGGCCCACGTGGGCGCCCTGTAAACGAACGCTTCGGGCGCGTGCCTAGCATCTGGGGCATTTCCACTCTGCCAACAGGTAGTCTGTGTTCCTGTTACGCATGCCGATCGTTCACACGCTGCTCGAGTGGGTCTGCTCTGCGTCACTGCACATGCGAGTACGAGAATGTGACACGCAATGTGTTTCCAGTTAGACCCGGGCCTATTTAGACAAGGCGGAAATGAATCATTTCGCAAAAGTATCACTTGGCAGTTTATTACAGTTCCAGACTGGAGCTGGCAGGGTCTGACGGCCAGCCAAGGTGCGGCGCGGTGCCGCCTGCAAAATTGTACCAGTTGTTAATAGGCTTAAGACGAAAGCTTGCTGGCTTTCATCACACCAGTAGGTCTGCATGTCCATGCCGGTCCGCCGCAAAACCAGGCCTCTGGTTTTCACACATATGTGCTGGCAAAAAAGAAGCAGATGTATCTTTCAACTGCTATTATGAAGTTTTTTGCAGAAATACACAGTTTGGAAAAAAAAAAGCACTTTAAATATTTTTACAGTGGGTTGGCCACCTTTACAGTGATGAATCAGGCCCAAGTTAGGCATTGCACCTTTACTTATTTTCAAACCCTCTCCTTCTTCTCTCTCGCTCATCTTTTAATTTATTTTTCATCACCCAAGTGTGACTAGAGCCCATCGCTAGCCAGGCCTATTGCTGGGATATTATATTATTCTCTAGCGTAAATGAAGACAGAATTTTTAAAAGCACCTCCAGTCATACTCCTACATTTGTTTTATTCATCCAGGACTACCTCTTTTTCTATACATCCTCCTGTCAATTCTGCATTTGCTGCCTCCTGTGAAGTTCTTCCCTGCTGCTCATCCAACACGACTGGTCTCCCAAAACCGACCCACCCACCTACCACCTACCACCACCACAGACCTCTCAGTAGCAAGTTTCACGCCAGTTTGCTGTGTCAAAGCAGTTATTCAAGGTCACCTGCATGTAGGGTAAAACCGCGTGAGACTAATGTCCACGATTCTGCCTGTAAAACTCCACAGGTCTAGGAGAAGGCCGAGGTGACGTCGGCAGACTGCCCTCCTGAACTTCCAGTCAGGGCTGCAACGCGTCACCGCGGATCACTTTCACCGAAAAAAGGTCTAACGTAGGGAGAAGCAAAAAGGCTTCGACCGTTCCACAAAACAGCACGGAATATGCACCGTAGTGAATGGTGCCTCTACCCCTGGTAATGCATTTGTGCATCAACACATTCGAGAGTTTGTAAGCTTGACCTTGACATTTTAGGGCCTTTAGATTTAGACACATTTTCAATTACTTCACCTGGTAAAAACCTTCCCAAAGTGCCGTAAAAAAGCATCGAGCCCGTATATTTCAGAGGTCGCTGCGGTGCACACGACGGATACTGAGTGTAAAACCGGCGTCGATTTTTGTTCCAGCCTGGAGGTGGATGGACGTAGGTGGAAATGCCTGATCATGCCATGCTCCTCACTCTGCTTTGTTAATGCTGAGCATCTCTGTACTCAACACTGTAGTCTGAAAGTCACTAATGGAAAGACCTTCAGTTGCTTTCCCAGGAACACAGAGAGGAAAACACTTTGTTAATTTTGTTTGAAATATCATAAACAGCATCTGATTCCTCCATTCATAGGCGTTTATTCTGAAAAAGGCATAATTAATGCTTTGATATGGGGCTTAATCACGAACAAAACTAAACGTCGAACTACTTTATTCGCTTTTCATCAAATATGCCTTCTATTCTCTGCCAGGCTGACTGGTATAATTAGAAAAAGACGGGCTGTATTGTGCGGAGAGCAGTCAGAGTGATCTGACTACAATGCACAAATTACTCCTCTGATTAGCCACTAACTATTAACTGAATTGTTCCTGCTATCTATGTCTTGTTAATGACAAAGCCCGAGGAGTTTAAGTAAACATATTCATTAATAACTAACTGCCAGCTCCGTTTGTTAGCTGCTCCAGGATTGATCGCCTAAACGAATGAATCTCAAACTGAACGAGCTCTGCATTGGTTCATCGATATACCAAACTACTCCATTTCTCCTGTCTTTGACAGAAGCTACACCGATCTCATTACATGCTACTGATATCTATTCTCACTTGAATGAATTTTAAGTGCTTGTAAATAAACACGTTTTGGGTGATTCAGGAAGTTCTGAGAAGGAGATCGTCTTTAAATCCGTATGAGCCTCCAGTTAGCAGATGTCCACTCAAACGTCTGAATGAAAGAGACCGTCCAGTACGATGAGAAAGTAACAAGTCAGGCACGACGTATTCGGTGTCTTGCATTTTCTTGTCGAAACTTCTTTTGGAAGAACGAACAGTTAAGTCAAGCTCACGTGACTTTTCCGTGGATTTGAATGAACTGCAACTTGTTATGACAAGTTCTTATGACAACTTTTATTACTGCTGAGACAAGGAGGATCATTCCAGGCTGTAACGACTGGCTCGTGAGTGTGTGGCAGGTATTGCATTAATAAGACATAATCCAGTCATGCTGTGAAATAAGGTTGTGCCTGACCCTGACCCGAATCCATCTTCGCTTAGACAGAGTTTAGGCGTAAGCATCTTGGGTATGCCTGTGCAACCCTGGGCCACGCTATCTGCAGGTGCAATATGTTTAGTCAATAGCGGTAATGACAGCGGGGCTGGCTGATATGGCAGTATTTTTTCCATGCTCATGATCACTCATGCTTTACTAAAAACTCTATTACTTACATCTAGTACTACTTGCTACTCAGTCCCTGTTTAAAACAAAGGGACAGGGATATTTCAGAATCAGAATCCTTATTTCTGATCTTTTAAGCAGCGCGTGTACAAGGAATTTTTCTTGGTGCAGGTGTCAACGTATAGACATCTAAATTGCTAATAAAAAGGTCCAAACAAATAAACAAATAAAGCAGCAGTAAAATAACACACAATATGAATCAACAAGAATAAATATAAATATAGCAGCAGAATATTGGTTCACAATAATATAGCAAAAGATTCCTCGCAAATGAAGGTGATGAGATTTTTTTTTTTTTATGTGGACGTGGTTTGGTTTAAATAAAAAGGTAAAAGAGCAGGACAAGGTTGTCTCCAAGGTTGGCCGCACAACAGGCTATTGACCAAAATGGACGGTGACCAGACCCTGCCATAGCCGCATAGACTTCTCATGCTACCGTGCTGTAATGTAAATTTAAAGGGTGGTTCAAACGAAAACTGCACGCAAACGATGCATAAATGCATCTGAGATGCTGCAGAAAACACTAGTGATCGATGCGTGATCAAACGTCTGATGCTTTGGTTTGACAGGAGCCAAAAATGCATTGATAGACAGTATTACGAACAACCCGGAAGATCAGCCGAATAAAGCAGAGACTCAGTGAATTCATGTGAACCAGTTTATATAGCTATAAGTGAGAGAGAATATACAGGAAGTGAAGAAGTTACAAGGGAGTACTACTTCCAATAGGACCGGCACATGGATTGTAATAAATAAGAGATGTA
Source organism: Parotocinclus haroldoi (assembly GCA_034779995.1). NCBI lineage: Eukaryota > Metazoa > Chordata > Actinopteri > Siluriformes > Loricariidae > Parotocinclus > Parotocinclus haroldoi. The sequence continues at coordinate 21,283 of JAUZST010011136.1, read as the reverse complement.
AAGTCCGAAACGCAAACATGAGTAACACAAAAATAGGATCTATACACATCAACCAAGTTAGAATGACAGACTTCCAAACTTAAACTCCCGCCTCCACTTGTGGATCTGCAGTGTTGCTTAGCTATTGACGTTAAAAGACAGAACTCGGTTAAAAGACAATTTTGCTTATTATATTATTATTATTTATTACAATTGCAATTGCAATAAGAGCTTGGTTGTTAAAGTGAACAGATGTTGATTGCGTTTACCTGTCCTGAAATGGTGAAACAGTGTCAGGTGTTAAAATTTCAAAACGTTTACAAAGTTCATAAAGTTTCAAAAGGTGTGACTGAATCCTCTGGCCAAGCGACCCCTTACGACAGGAAACCAAGCAGGCGAAAATACGTAGCACAAATGTTTTACATGGTTGAACAGGAGCGAATTAAAACCCTCGATCTGCGGTCGAGGTCTCTTGTTTAAATGGTGAATGCCAGATCTACAAACTTTGATTTGATTGATCAAAACAGCTGAACTGACCAAACATTGTCCTCCGAAATAACTATGTAAGCCCTCCAAAATAACGTGATCTACAGCTGTTCACCTTGGCAGAGCATTTTGGCCACTCCTAAATGACAGACCTCAAAACGCTGCATGACATCATCCTGGAGATGAGAAAGAGCTGTTATGTAAAAGCAAAATTCTCAAGCAATTGATCAGTGGCAACAGGCGGGGTGTGAGGATGGCCCTTGGGATCAGCAGTGAACCAGCAACAGCCCCATAATCAATACGTCAATAAGCATTCTGATCTTGAATCGGGGGCAACAGAAAGCTCTATCCGGCATTACTCTCAATAAACCGATTAGCAAATGATATGTCATTTGTACGAGATCATTGTGGTTCTTCATTTACTGTAAGCCCTCTGTCTGTACGAAGCCAGTGCCTTATAGAACAGCAAATCAAGGCCTAGCACTTATTCACACCTCAGCGGTTTCTTATCTTTTTCATATGCTCTAGACCAATGCCTTTCCTTGGTCTGCCTGATGGCATACAATCAAGAAAATGTCAGCTTACATTGTGTATTGTTATTCAAATACAGGCAAGACAACAGGGTTGATTTGCAGGCACGAGGCTCAGAGAAGCCCAGCTAATCCTCTCTGGGACACGTTCTGCTCCACAGGATAGCTCATTTACTAACATGGTGAGTCAGATAGAAGACAAACGTATGACAAAAAGCACTTCTGTCACCTCTCAGCAGCCCAAATGGCCAACACTGAGCATTAACACTTAAATAAACATTCGATGCCGTCTTAATAAATGTCTAACGTATCGCAAGATCAAAATATCTGGACATTATTTCTTTTCTACCATATAACTCTGAAGAACATTCATTCGTTATCTTCCGCTTAATCCACACAGGGTCGCAGGCCAGCCGGTGACCAACCCAGCAAGTCTAGGCGCAAGGGCAGGAACAACAATAGACAGGGTACCAATCCATCACAGGGCGCACACACACACACACACACACTCTAAGGGCCACTTTAGAGACCTCAATTAACCTAACATGCATGTCTAACACGAGGAGGACATGCAGACTCCACACAGAAAGGACCCAGGCCGCTCCAAGCTGGGATTGAACCCAGGAATGCTGTGAAGCAGTGGTGCTACCCACCGGGCCCCCGTGCTGCCCCCTGAAGAGCATGACCATGGGAATTTGCTTCCATTCACACATCCTTTTAGCCAAAAGTCCTCTCACAACTCTAAAACTAAAAACTAAAAACTAAAAATCCACCTTCTCTGGTCTTCTGAAAGTAATTTCAGGCTGTGGCATTAAGCCTTACCTAGGTGAAACGGAAAAATTGTCGACCTCGATATATATCATTGTAAACATAACTATAACATTTGGATCCATTTGGAATGTTGTAGGTCATTACAGACGTGAAACAATTCAGTTTAAAAGGTTTGCACCCCCTTCATAAGCCTCATAAGCCGGTTTGGACCACCGCCTACCATCTGTGAGCCAACATAGCATCTTTGGTCATAGGTTTGGTGACTTTTTAGACCACGTCAGCGGACGTCCTGCTTTTGATGCAGTTCTCCAGCTTTCGCTACACTGACTTACTGGCACTGGAACCTTTCAGACAGACCAATTGATCTAGCATCTGTCTTTCGAATGGGCGATAAAACCCCGAGTTCCCAGAGGAAACCCGTGCAGACGCCGTCAGAACAGATAGCGGCTGTGCCTAGAGGCAAACTGGGATCTCTTGAGCTATGAGACAACAGGGCTAAACACTGTACCCATGTCCTAGCCATCTGTAAATAAACTTGATTTAAAAAGTGAGCCTTTAAACGCTGTATAAAAGAACTGAGCCCAGACATGTGATCGCTAATAATGTGATGTTCGTTTCGGCATCTATTTGCTCAGAAAACGTTGTTATTCTAACTGTCCTAGTTAAGAGTTTTCATTGATTTCTTTTGTCCTGTTCTGAGCGCTGAGCATGGCTTGGGCTGCCTGATAATGTGCCCGGCATCGTGCAATGATTTATGTTACTGTGGTCATGACCCTAAATCATATTGTTACCTTGTAACTGACTCTTATTCGTAATGACATGGAAGGCAATGCCAGTGGGTCTTGGCGTGCCCATAACGCAAGTCCAATTTAAAAGGCTCGCTATTCATAGCTAGTTAAGCTGAGCTAAATGCGTTATGTCAGCGTATACATTAAATCATTTACACAGTTCCTTTAAACGAGAGCATAAATTAACCAAACCGCACGCACAATTGTGTCGATTCAGACCCGAAACGGAAAACTGGGAGCCAAAAAAAAAAAAAGGGAAATTATGCACCTGTGTGACAAGTTCTTGAGCTTGATATAGTGTCTTGTGGCCAATCTAAACCATATCGTGCACATGATATGTAATAATCATCCTCTGGGTTACTGCAGGCTGGATGGACTGACTGAACTTAAGCTGCAGCGCCACGGCATTCCAGAGTTAAAGGGCCAAGACTCAAAGATCATAGGTTACATTTGTATAGATCAGGATCACAATCTGTCTTTATTGCCGATTTATTCACTGTTATTACAATCCACTAGATATTGCAATTAAAATGCAGTGTTAAAGGGACTGAGGCAGAGTTTTAAAGTGACGTGACTCTATAGTGTTCATGAGTCCAATGGCAGAGGGGAAGAAACTGTTCTGGTGACAGCAGGTTCTGATCTGAACGGACCGAAGCCTCCTTGGCCAAGGGCTGTGGTTCAAACAGTGTGCAGGGTGTGAAGGGTCAGCTGTGATCCGACGGGTTCGCCCCACAGTCCTGGAGACGTACAGGCCGTGGAGAGAGGGGAGGCTACAGCCGATCACCTTCTCGGAAGAGCACACAATGCGCTGTGGTTTGCTGCTTAACATTGTGAGCCAGCTAATGTGGACAAAACTAATTTGGCTTCCGTACAATGCGTAGGTAAACTCTGCAGTTATCAAACGATTATGTAAGTGCCCATGTAAACAGCATGCTCTGGTTTCAAAACTCAAATCATGGCCTAGAAATCAGATGTGATAAAGAGAGCTAGATTTTATCTCAGTAATCCGATTTCTCATGGCATGTATACTTTTACTTTGATTTCAATCCGATTTCTTAGTCTGAGCATGCACACAAACTTGGCCTGTGAGGTTACAAGGCTACCTTTTCTAAGATTCTTCCGTCGACTCGGTTGCTTGCCCTCTCTCGGAGGATCTGGCAACACTGGAACTAAATGCAGCATCGGCTAAGCGACAACCTCTAAAATATACTCTAAATACTTTTGCTTGCTCTGTAGATGCAGAGTGTTTTTTAGCGAAACCATGGCATTGAAGGCAGCTCGGAGAGAAATGTGAAGGCGTCGCATTTCGTCAGAGGAACGATAAAAATAAATCTGGTCTTTCTCCTAAATTTGAATACTGCTCACTATTTGAAAAAGCACTTATATGAAACACTTATATGATGGAGCTTATTAAAATCAACTGCTAATCAATAAATCAATAATTGCAGTCATACAGTCAATAATTACAGTGCAAAACGACAGGATGAAGTATCGAATGTGTAGGCCCATCGCCCCCGGTAACAGCAGACTGGTGCAGTGACGCTGGCCTGGCCTGGCCTGGAACTCGACATGACTATAACAACGTGCTCGGTGTAGAAATCCACTGCCTGCTAGTGAAAACAACTGGTAGGCTTCTCGGTAGGCCCTCGCTGGCTAACGGTCCCTCAGCGACTGGGGAGAAATCACACAAACACAGTCTAAGCAGCTTTTATTACCTATTTACATGGCTTTTATGTAACCACTGATGTCTCACTGAGACTAAATCTCTTTTTACGGAAGGTTTCTGACCACATTTGAGCTGTGTCATACAAGTCATGTAGTTTACCAATAAGCCAGCTGTAAACACGGATCGATACATCTGAAAATCGGAACATGCCGATTTCGCAAAGGGATTCTAACCAGTCTAAAAACTCAAATATTGCCACGCCTGACCTTTAAGCTGATCAAATAAGAATTCAGCAATGTCAAAGATATCTTTGATTTCTCGGCCAAAGTGAATAATATTAAATACCCGGACTAAAACGACCTTGACTTTTACTATTCTGAATAAAGGTCAGTCTGGCACACGGTATTTCATCCTATAAACGAGCAAAAGAACCTAAGAGAGAAAAGCAGTCCTACCTTTTCAGAGGTAAAGCCATAAAAACTGTTTGTCTGTCGCAGAGACTGGCTTTCCCTCATATATCCTTATTCATGGTGGTGACAAACAATGCCTACTGTGAATTTACAACCACGTGCATAAAAAGTGTCACTCAGGTCACGATAACACTCCATCTGTTTGTTTTTGGATGGACTATCTATGCATATGGACAATGCAGTACAATGCAATTCTGCATTCTGCCAAGGGCAGGAAAGATTTCTCCCTCCTAGAGTGGGAAATTTTGGCTGCACACATGGTTAGTTTTCAGTGTTCGTGGGGAGGCTAGAGCAAAATTGCATTTCCTCAGCCCCCAAAGCAAATGAGGTCCAGGCGGGACTCAGCAAAGATTCACACTGCATGAATCCGCAATACATCAACATCAACACCGCAACAGCAGCCATACCGCTTCAGAAATTACATTTCCCCCTCAGTCTGGGAAAAAGGGGACTAGTAGCAGGAGTCAAATCAAAAGCTTTTCACCATGTATGGGTGGAGAGGCTGTGCAAGCGCACAGCATTTAATCAGCTATCTACATGAAATGAATTAGTGTGTCATTAATAATACTCAAGGTTCATACACATGGTTATATAAACAGCCGATACGTTTCCACTGAAAACCTCTTTTCTATCAAACCCAAAAAAAGCAATTGAGATTCCACTGTGGTGGCCTAGTAGTTAAGGTACTGGACTATGAAGCTGAAAATTCAGGATTCAAATCCCACCTTCGGCCAAGCTGCCAATTTAATTGTCGATTGTAAGTCAAGCTGGATCAGGAGGTGTGCTCGATGATGTAAACGCGACGTATTTAACTAGAATAATAATCAAACTCTGTACGATGGTGAGTTTTAACCAATCAGGATGAAACACTGAAAAGATTGTAAAGACAATATCAACACACCAATACCATACAAATAAATTTCATTTATTTAATATAAATTGAGGTTCAGAAAACCAAAGGGTTCCTGTCCACCACTTCCACTGTACTTGTACCGTTTTCGTTTGATCACTTCTCCTGGAGTGTCATGAAAAGGCTGGTGCCTGTCCTGGAGAACATAGGATGCAGATTTAATAGTGTCCTGGATGGGACATGTCCGTTGTGGGGTGGGCAGTGGTTGCTGGTGCTGAATTGTGGGATGGTCCGCTTGGGCACGGCCAGTTGCGCTACTGTGTGATATCTGATCAGGCTGCAGCATTTTACGATGGTGTCACATGCTCAGGCCGCTTCCGCCTCGCCTTCCCAGGGAACTCAGGAACATCACCTAAGGACGTGCTCCAAATCATACGAGTCCTAAAGCCTGAGGTTCATGGGAAGGATTGTATAGAATGTGGCCCTTGTTATTAGCGCAGGGAGCCATCATGCTTTTGTCTGGCCTAGTCTGCAGCCTTTTCGGGTCCGTGGCTTGCATTTTGGAATGACATCACAGTCTTGCGGGCAGTGCTTGCCAATTCCTACCTCAGAGCTTAAGAGACCCAGCTGTGTGGAGTTTCCATGTTTCCCGTGTCTGTGTGAGTTCCTCCGGTTTCCTCTCACATCAAAAGGCATTGGATCAACTGGTGTCTCTAAAGTGACCCATTGTGAGTGAGTGTGTATATGCCCTAAGTCATCATACTCTTGTTTGTTCTCTTTAGCTTAAGTTGACATGCTGGCACCAGAGTTTATCACGTTCGCCTCACAGCTCCAGAGGTCCACGGTTCGAACTTGACCCCGGTCCCTGCCTGTGTGGACTTTGCACGTCCTCCCATCAGACACAGATGAATGCCATTTTGAGATAACGCGTCCGATCGACGCTGGTGTGACGTTAAACATATAAACAAACGAATCTCGTTAGTTCAGATTTATTGAATGCTGGCTGAGCCTTGCCCAGTTTGCCCCGTGCTGTAGTTTAACCTTAATTCTAGCCCCCCTTTTGCTTTCTTTTATTTGGGTATGTGTCTCTTTTGTGTTACAGATGGGCGACATTAGTCAGAAAGCCATCAGGATCACTTCAGATTAGACTATTCATCTGATTTGTTTGTACCAGTTACATCAAAGATAAAAACGCACGAAATTAAAAATGAAAAATGTATTTTCATGTATTTTCCCTGGCACGAATGTAGCCAGATGCACCAGACTGTTTGGATTTGATCTTGTTCTTTGATGCAGTCCTAAGTCACATATGTGGTCATGAAGTTTACTCCAAAAGTCATTTTCAAGGCACAAGCGGAAACGTTTTTCATCCATTTCTCTAACCGTACAAGGTCCAAGCACTAGTAAATACTGCATAGCAGGGTTTTTTAAAAATAATAACGCCTCTTGTATTTTGTGTGTGTGTGTCTGTGCGTGCGTGTGTATTGTTGAATAAAGAACACTGTGTTTATTGACATTATGCTCAATTCGATTATTCTTAAGCAAATCAGGGCTGATGCTGTGTTCTTTCTGGTCTACCAGCATAACACTGACACTGGTACTCAACAACATGTCCATCTACATTTAAACAATGAAACAATCAAGTAAGTAACAGCAGTGGGACAGAAAGTCGATAGAACTATGAAAGATCTCCAATAATCAGCGCAATTAAAGCCACGCAGTCCCGGGATCATCTGCCTGTTGTATTGACAATGGCTGCTCTCAATCAAGGGATATCAGCCACAGAATAAATCATCACCCTAACCGAAAGCAGCGTTATCATTGATGAACACATCACTTAGGCCAACATGGAGGCGCTACAAAAACACTGACTGACATGAGACTGCCGTTCCTAGTGACCCTCTGACTCTGACTACACGCTGCTCCAGCCTTGTCCTGATAAAAATGAGCCGCGTAAATCAAATATAAGGGTCCAAATTTACAGGCCCGACAGACTGAGGCAATATACGCGATCATAACGATCAGCGCGCGGAATTAAAACACCGCCATTTTTACCGACCGTTCCTGTGGAGTGCTAAGATTCCATGTTGCTATTCCGCCAGTCCGTGCTGGACTTGCCCTCATTTTAGAAAGGATTCAGTAAGTGCACAGTTGCAGTGATTGAGTCCCAGTGGCGGCATCTGGCTGGCTCTCTGGACTCAAAAAGACACAATGAAGGACCGGACCATTTCCCAGCGCTCCAACAGCAACCCCTGTCCAGCCCTGTAATGGACTGGAGTATTGTTCCCGATACCTGCTGGCCAGGACCCTGTGAATATTGGGATGCGCTCCAGACTGTGACCCTGACCAGGATGAGGGTGGGCAAAGAAAAACAACAATAATAGTAAAGTAGAAAATTCAAAGTCAGTTTGTTTAGCCTAGCGGTTAAGGTACTGGAGACTATAGACCAGAAAGTCCGAGGTTCTAATCGCATCTGTGTCAAGCGGCCACTGTTTGGCTATTGAGAAAGACCCTTAAACCACAACTATGAATAGAACTATGAAGTCGGTATGAATAAGAGTCTGTTAAAATGATTAAACCTATACGAGCAAACCAACAGAATGAATGAACGCGAGCTCTTTTTTTGCCATAACAACGTTAGATTGTTCATTTGATTGGTGTGTGTGTGTTGTGGGCAAATATGCTGGCTATTACAGCACAGGCACTTTGTGCAGACCCAAGGTCAGACTCAGGTCAGGGCCAAATTGGCTTCACGCAACAACGGACCGGGTCTCATGTGCGATTTACGAAACGAAGCAATTTGCATCACAGCCCAGCAGCAGCTCTTAACAACGAGGCAATGATTGCTGTTGTGGTGGAATGGTAAGTACCTAGATATTACCAAACCCACATAGTTCTGCACTCCATAATAAGCAGGGGATCCAAACCTGTTCTCTTTAGGGTGATGAGGAATATTTCATCACGTTGTTTCAATTTAATCAGGCGCACGCACGAAAAGAAATGAAACAAATTCATTTCTTTTGTTCAGACCGAACTATTTAAGGAAAAACAAAACATAAAACAGACAACTTTTTCAACCTTTTCCAATATCTTGCAATCTCGGGTACAATCCATATCGAACGCAACATTGAAATCACCTGAAATACTGCAGTTCTATTCAAGATGGGATTTATACTGAAGGATTGTGCACATTTAATATTTCTTCATTCTGTTTCCTTGCATATCTAAAGACTCAAAACAAGGGGTGCTGACTGTCATGAACTTGCTTCCACAGTCACCTGGCCTAAACCTCATCAAACAATTACTATTACAATTACAATTACTAATAAGACAGGAAAGCCAAGCATTCAGTAATACAACAAGATTCTATATGAAATATTGTGAAATCGGGAACAGTCCATTCCCGGTTCAAATCCCATCCATGCCAAGCTGTTACTGTGAGGTCCTTGAGCACTGACCTTAACCCACAGCCGATTTGATTGTAAGATTGTAAGATTTTGCTGTTACAAATATTAAATATATCACAATAAGATAAAAAAAAAAAAAACTGCGCACAAAAGGTTAGGGGATGTTTTATTATGTTTACAAGTAGTATACTAAACAATGTTTTCTATTTCTCGAAAGTACTTTCAAAAGATCAAATGATCTCTACTATCACAGACTGTGAAATGATCGCACGAATTGTAATGGAATGCAAAGAAGAATACAAAACAGAAGCGTCTTCACTAGTGCTCTCAGACTTTTGACCTCCAATGTATGGCATTTTTAGAGGAGGGAAAAAAGCAAGAAGAAAGTCCTCAATGAATCAATCGAATTGCTGTCAAAGTCGAGAGTAAAACTAATGACACCCCAAATGTACGTTACTCGTTACACATTCCTTCACTCGCATATTCATTTACCTTCTTATCCGCTTTATCCTCTGCAGAGTCACGGAAAAGCCATATTACAGATTTCCATTTTAAAACAGCAGTGATATCAGGGGTGAAAAGTCAACTTTGTCCTTTGTCGTGCTGAGCAGAACTGCAGAAGCCACGGCTCACAAAATCACCACAGACACTGCATTTCCCATGATGCCCCTGCACCTTTCCGAAAGCTCGATTCGGAGACAGTATCTTTTGTTTATGTTTGTGTGCCGTAATGGAGATATGCAAAAATGTAAAAGGCATTCATGAGAAATAACGCGTCAGTTATGGTAGCGTAAACAAAATGACATTTTTTTTCAAAAGCGTTTAGTGTTTATTCGGCTTCGTTTCTCATCCATGGTGGAGAAACACCAACTTGGTGTTGAATCCCAATCTGTTAAGTGTTTTCCAGGCTTGTGTTTATGCACGGTTGTTTTTGTGCCCCTATGACTGATTGGCAAGCGGGGGGTATACAAGCCCCTCTAAATTGTGCATGTGGCACAAAAACGCCCCTGGTCACATCCATTAGCAATTGTTGGGCAGATGCTGGGAGATGCTGTGTGAAGAACACGTGGTGACCAGTTTCAACAAAGTCGTGCGAACTGGGTCCGAAGAAGTCCATAACTGAGTGATAAAAGGCTGTTATCGTACTTTTTACGGCGTAGGGACAACCATTGCTGAATATGGGACACTTTAGATACCTACCAAAATGATTCAGCTTTAATCCTGTCAACCTTGGAATGCTGAAATCAGACCCCTCTCCTCCCCCTAAAAAAATCAAGACTGTGTTTTGCCATTCGATTGTTGTTCTAAACATAATGCTTAATACGCACAGCAGACAAATCCAGTCTGTAAAAAAAAAAAAAAAAAGCGTTGCTTCCAATGAGTGCTTGTTTGTCAGCTGGACCGTGCAGGGCCCATATGCCCAAACATTGTCTGTTTTATTCGTTGAGATATTTTAACGTCCAATTAAGCCTATTAAGAGCTCATTAGCGACTGTGTTGCCTGTGGCAAAAAGGGCCTCCCATCATTTTGGGAGCTTGAGCTGACTGACAGGGGAATAGATTGACTGCAGCTTAACAGAACTGCTTTTGTCCACACTGACAGGCTACATGAGAGGGCCACTCCTGTTTTATTAATTAGTCTCTTTGAAAGTGAAGGCACACTGCTTAATACATTAACACTTTTGTGTTGCCGCCGTATGCATACGTTCTTCCCTTCGTCTCTCTCGCGCGCGCTCTCTCTCTCTTTACTCTGGAAGGCTTTCTTTCGCAGCGTGACCTTTGTCTGGTTGCTTGCCTGAAGTGCTGCTGCCTGCGTACTTTGAACTTTGGCCTTAATTAGACACAAATGAGTGAACTGGTTTGAGAAGGAAAACATCATCTCATATTACGCATACAACGCTTGTTCAGTGCGGAAATATGCAAATCCAAATTTCCCCTTTGTGTGTTTGTTTACTGCTGAGAGAAGACGCCTTTTTCTATTACTCGCAAGAAGTTTTATTTGGTCTTTCAAAAATGACTGCCACCGCTCGCACACAAGTGGGGTTTTTCCCTCCGCGTTTGAGGATTAACTACTAATGATAATTCCTTATATGGAAGAAGCAAGAGTCTGCTTGAACAAACTGTTAGATCCAGTGTGTGAGTGACTAACTGTGAGCAGATACTACAATAATGTTTAAGGCTACATGAGAATAAAAATGCTCACTATGAAAGTGAATCAGGTGCGTAAGAAGGGTGCTGTTCACTCACTGTCCATACCTGTTCAATCCAGTTCAGGCTCACCCAACCGGCAGCACAGGGTGCAAGGTGGGAACAGAATGCCAGTCTATTGCAGGGTACACAGACACTCCCGTTCACACTGGGACACTTTAGAGAATCCAAACAATCCGATTATAAATCTCTGTCTGTCTGTCTGTCTGTCTGTCTGTCTGTCTGTCTGTCTGTCTCTCTCTCTCTCTCTCTATATATATATATATATATATATATATATATGCTAACAAAATCTTGAGAATATTTTAAAATGAATATGAAGAGGATCCCACAAAAACCGCTGGACAATCTGATCCTGTCCATGCCCCATCACCGTCAGTGTGTTTTTGGCACTCTTGGGTGACCATACACCCTACTGAACAGCCAACGTGGGGGCACTCTCGTCCAGTTTAACACGCCTCTGTTCACCCCGTGAATAAATCGCTTCCTACTCAATCACCATCACTGAGTTTGCATCTCATTTGCATAATCAAACACCTTCCTCTGACTTTTCATTTGCTTTTCTGATGACCTTGTTTTATGCAACAAAATCATATCCTTCTTTTTTTTAATCACTTCATACTGAGTTCGAAATATCCCCTCATTTTTGCGAGCAATAAAAGTGAGACTGTCCAGTCGCTGGACGCAGTGCTAGTCCCATACCATTAGTCAGTAGATTTTATGAGAAGAAAACAGTCATAATAATATAATACATCATATAGTAATATAATTGTACTTTAAGTGCTTTTCGAGGTACTGAAGCACAATGCACAATGCAAACCCGGGGCTAAAAACACATTTAAATAGACATAAAAGGTAGAAAGCAAATACAAAAGAGAACCGCAAAAGAAAAAATAAGACAGAATTAAAATTACATTATAGAACTTAATATGGCGTAACAAGTGCGTATGAGAATAAAGATGAAAAAAACTTGCTGGGACGGGGGAGGGTAAGCGAGCTGGAAATGATGAGGTTTCGGGTGTGATTTAAAAGAAGAGAATGAGGTGCAGAAGTGGAGATGCTGAAGAGAATAATGGTCCTTTGTTTGTTTTAGTTTGCCTTTATGCCTGCTTTTTGTTGGTTAGGGCGGATGTTTGTGCACACGGTACAGGGGTAAGGATGCCCTAGATGGTACAGTCTAACGCAAACCTGGGTAACACAAACCTGAGTCAGGTGTCCGTGTTTAGGTTCTTGAACTGATATGCAACCCAAGCGCCTCAGTACATACAGTAGTAATAATCGTCTTACTTTACTAAACGTACAAATGTTTGTCTTAACAAACCATTTTGGAGCAGGTGATGCCCTGCAGTCATCAGCGCTGTAGGCTCACAGTTTCGGAAACCCCCAGTTTGACACAGGTTGTACTGCCTGTTTGGAGTTTGCATGTTCTCCAAGAGTTTCCTCCAGGTACTCTTGTTTCCTCCCACATTTCAAAGGCATGCGTTGGATCGACTGATCTCTCTAAAGTGTCCCAGTGTGAACGGGAGTGCCTGTGGGCCCTCAACCGACTGGCATTCTGTTCCCACCTTGCACCCTGTGCTGCCGGTTGGGCCTGAGATCCACGGTGAGCCTGAACTGGATTGAACAGGTATGGAAAGTGAGTGAACAGCACCCTCCCTTACGCACCTGCAGTCGATCGTTCCTGTTTACAGTACAGCTGGCGGGATACGTACATAAGAAAATGCTTCTGCGATAGCAGATATATATCTCATATATAATCCACAGTTAAACTGAATTCCTATGGTGCTCACTTATCATCGCAGTAATAAAACAGTGTCTGAAATTATACTTCACAACCATCTGGGAGGATCCTAAAATGGATTTTTTTTTTTTAGCCCCTAATCTTCAACAGATGGGACAAAAACATGAAAGACATGCTCGTCAGAAGCGAAATAAATAATCCGTTATATAAAAACTACGAGACAGTGTTTTTGCTCCCAAACCTTCCACATGTGGTACAAGCTAACGTATTGACGCGGCCAGTTAATTTATAACTCCTCGTGTGTCGGAGTTGTTTATTTAATCCATGACAGAGATGTTATCAAGTGCACACCACGCAAATTGAACAAACACCGCCTGGTTCATCCAGGGTCTTTGTAGCGGCCAAATTATATGCATCGTCTCTCGTGTCCTTGCAATAATTACATCTCTATTAGCAATGGTAGAAGCAGCAGAGGTAAACAAAGAAAAATGAGCATAGTACGGGAGTTTTAAACAGGACGTCTGTATGCTTTTGCTTGAATCTAATAAGGATTGGGAAAGCACCAATCTGACTTCATTTTCAATCAGACTTTGTTGTATTGTTGAGTTAAGAAACCATGACTTAAGGCAGCAGTACTGATGAACAAGACTTTACTAACTTTGTTAAAGTAAAACGAAAAGAGTGACACAAACGTACGGTAAACGTACTACTTTGCTGTTAACTTTCTATCAGCTCAAATCTGTCTGGTCGTTCTCCTTTGACCTCTGGGACCTACAAGGCATTTTCACCCAGAGAACTGCCCTCACTGGCAACCCGCTGGAGATGTATCCCTCAAATATGAGTCGAAGTTTGAAAACGTAGTCTGAGGAAGAGCTGGATTAGCATGACAGTACTTCAACTAGGCAACCAGTTTCTAAATGAGTCATGTAATGGAATGCTCAATATACTGCCAGTAAAACAAAACAAAATTCAGACTTATCATTCAGACGCGAATGTAAATCCTAGCAAACTAGGAACTAAGATAATACAGTTTCTCCAACAGGCTTAGTTTATTAGAGGTTCTTCCTCCACTCGCACCGAATGCTATGACTATTCAATATTATTACTGATTGTTATATTTTTTACATTCTTTTAGCCAATATTTTTTTAATCTATTTTCACTATTGTTATTATTATTATTTTTTTATGTCTTTTAATGGCAGCACCGCTGCCTCACAGCAAGAAGGTCCCGGGTTCAACCCCAGGGCGGAGATGCCTGGGTCCTCCCCGTGTCTGCCTGGGTTCACTCCGGGTCTTCCGGCTTCCTCCCACAGTCCAAAGACCTGCGTGTTAGATTAACTGGTGTCTCTTAGTGTGTGACTGTGTGCGTGTGTGTGCCCTACGATGGATTGGCGCCCCATCTAGGGTTGTTCCTGCCCTTGTACCCAGAGTTACCGGGTGGGCACCGGCTAGCCCGCGACCCTGTGTGGATTAAGCGCGAGATAATGGATGAATGAATGTCTTTGTTTGTCTATATTTACTATGTTCTCTCTGTTCATATATAATCTAATATTTAGCTTCTATTTATTCAAACTACTGCTATAATCTCCTTTATTAGGTCACTTTTAAAATTCTTACATATAACATCTAGGCTGCCCAACGAGACTGGGTCCTTTCTTTAGTCTCCGTATTCGAAAGGCTCCTTCCTTATAATGTTTAGGGATTATTTCCTTGCCAATTTTGCACTAGGTTTGCTCAGTTTGGTACTGGCCTTGGATATTAGAAGATATAAAATTGTAAAGCTGCTTTGAGTCACCATGCTCCATTGCATTAAAAAAAATAAAATAATAAAATGTATCAGCACATAAACCGTAGGTATTTACATGAATTAAAGCACTGATGATGTAAAATGGACGTTCGCTATCACAGCCGAATTACACTTTCCATACATAGGCCTGCGACTCTGCTCTTGACCTCTTCAAACAATGCAAATGAGCCTAGCCTGGCTATCTACTGTGACAAACTTCTCACCGTTCCCTTCAGAGAGAGTGTTGCAACAGCCCTAATGATAATTTTACTGTCAAGCACACAGCAGAAGTAGAGCCGGGCTGAAATCTTTGCAGGATAGTGGCCACCCGAGGTGAGAAAACAATGAGAGAAATCCAAAAAGCAACAATAATACGGTGGGAATATGGTGAAAGGTGGAGAAAACAAAACACGGCAATAAGTGCTGTCTCCCCTTGGATACGTCTCCTCCCCTCGGAGCAGTGGAAAGCAAATGCATGGCGTGACCTCGAAGAAGGCTGGAATATCAACGCTGGATATTGCAGAGGTGAGAAATCAAGGCAGGGAGAGCGAGCCACCGTAGGTAGGAAATTGACTCAGAGGGGAAGCACACCTGCTGTTCATGTGAAGCCCAAAACCCTCTTTGTTCGAGCTCTGGCTGGCCTAGATCACATCAGCAGCAGCACGACGCAAAGCGAGCTCGAAAAGCTCGCCTGGCTGGCTGTTAGCCGAACGTATACAAATCGTCTGAAAATGGAAGCGGGCGAGTCGCATCGGTTCCAATCTACCTGAGATGGTTGTCACTGCATTCATGAAAGTCAACCGAAGGGCTGTTGCTCAGGGTGGTTTGGCTCTGTCAGTAAAGGCCCAATTGAGCGCCAGGAGCAACAGCAAGGCCTTCATTATTCGGTGCAACTGTGGAAAGTGAAATCCTGTCATATACCACACTCCCTGATTGATCGCTCGCCAAAAGAGCAGCGCCTGGAATAAACAGGGCATGTAATCATATAGAATAGAACAACGTGCTTTTAATCCAACTTTAATTTACCTCCGAATTCGAATTGCAAATGTACAACATGAACGCTGACGGTGAAAAGGGTGTCCCATGTGGACTTCCCGGTTCTCTGTGTGCTATTTCACTCGTTTTGAACCGTATATACATTAAAAGCCAGTCGTGAATGATGTCCAGAACAACAAGATGAAAATAGTGACAAAGAGCTGGTTTAAGGCTGTGGAAAATACCAAATGAATCCAAGTCCCATGACACACCAGTGGTCGAATTGGTTTTGATTAATTTCTTCTGTAGTTATGTTTCCTCTGAATAATACATTAATGCTTGTCGAATCATGGGAACAGAAAGGAATGCTGGCCTGCGCTCCGGTTGAACTCCAAATCGGCGACGTACGGAAAAAAAACAAAAACAAACGCCACCGGTTGCTTTTAAGTCTGAGGCAATAAACATGGGTTATACACTCACCGGTCACTTAATTATGTGCACCTCCTTCTTCCTACACTCTGTATTCTTTTGATCAGTTTCATACATAGTTACCATATACAGTAGATATGATATATACTTTGTAGTTCTACGATTATAGCGTGTAGTTCAACTGTTCAACTTTTTTAATCTATTTTATCCAGTTATTGATGGGTCAAGACTCGTTAATGCCATTTGGAAAATGCCCTTATCCGGGGCGACTTACAACGGTACAATCCAAGCAAGATGCCATTCAGTCCAGCAGTGCTGCTGGAGTTTTTAAAACAGCTCAGTGTCACTGTTGGACTGAAAATAATCCACCAGCCAAAATGTCCAGCCACCAGGATCCTGTAGGATACATACTGTGAGCAGTGATTAGAGGATGACTAACGAACTGTGCAACAACGGACCAGCTACTGTCGCTGACTGGACATTTACAAATTTGTACAACAAACATGGTGTGTGTCTGATGAGTGCACAGTGAGTGAAAAGGGATTCGAAACTGATCCACTCACACCAGAACACCACAATATAACATCCCACTTCCACAGTGTCACTGCAGTGCTGAGAATGATCCACCGCCCAAACACAGCCTGATCTGGGCTGGTCCTGTGGGGTTCCTGACCTTTAGAGAGCAGAGTTAAGGGGATGGACAAGGTATGTAGAGAAACAGATGGACTATAGTCTGTAATTGGAGCAATCCAAAGAGCTTCTTTAAGGTGAATGGTTATGACCTATTGGACAATGAGTGTAAAAACAAGGAGGTGTAACTACTAAAGTGAAGTGTATGTGACTAAAACAACAGACGCAAAACATTCATCAGTAACTTTAACAAAAAAAAAATCATGCTGTAACACAGTGGTGATTCGATTAATTCAAAGTTTACTGGCATCTTTAGAGTGTATTACTATTACCCATTCACAATAGTAATCAGATCTGGCCAGTCTAGCAGCAGAAAGAGAAACCCTGTGTGCTTGCTGCTTGTGATGGTCTGTGGTAGCGAACACAAGAAACAAACAATGAACAACCATAATCTGGGGCTTGAATCGCAGGTCACCAGGGGCCGCTTATGCTGCCTCCCAGTAAGTGTTGTGGTGTCAACTCCTTTACACACTCGCCATTCATCTTAGCCAGGAAACCGGATTCCACGGCAAAACAGAAAGAAGGAGGGCGGGAGAACAGAAACAATGGCTTAAACGTATGTTTAGGGAAATAAATGAAGTCTCCAGCTAAAGCGCTCCTCCCTGGATGCCAAATTTCAGAGGCCAAAACAGGCAACAAACGACATGAGGCAGGATGGCAGGGGAACGAGGGTTCCCTGATCTCAGCGCCCTGTAGACTTCAGCATCTAAAGCGCAAGCGTTATGGCAAGTGTAACTGGCCGCAGGAGAGAGGCCCTAACGCTAGCCATTTTGCTGTTTTACCTGAGCGGGGAGGGATCGAGGGAGTAGAGAAAATGCGATTCGTCCTCCCGTCTCCTCACAGACCCGAATCAGATCACGTATTACACCTTGCTCGGGGCCTTCTCGTCTTGATGCCTCGACTGAAGGTGCAAAGCTACGCTGTGCCTCTATAAGCCGACATGGCTGAGGTGAATTACTTAAGCGGCAGTCGCAGATTTTGATTGGTTGGTAAGAAGCAGTTTAATAGGAAGACAATGAAAAGTTTATGTAAGCAGCAGGCATTTCAAACACCCTTTTTAGCAGCTCATGCAGACGCTTCATTTAGTTTTCGTACTTCCCTTAGAAATTAGGTGACATGTCATTGAATCATATTTTGGAAGAGTCTACTAATTATTTTCTTAAAATAACTCAAATGTATACTGTGTAGATTACATAATCCTTCACATAAAATTGAAATAGAAAAGGGCATAGAAGGGTCTCTCTTCAGTTTAACAGTGTTATAGAAAACAGTAATAACACTGTAATAAAAAAAATACATTCATATGTATAATATGTGTAATGAACGGACGGAACATATTAAATTCTATAGATTAGAATTGTGTGTTTGTATGTACACAGGTACGTATTATGCTTAGACGCTGCTCTTGTTACAATCAAGATAGCCCGATGTCCCATCCAGGTCATGGTTACACCCGTGCCCTGTGTTCCTGCGGGGACCCTGACGAACAAAAGCAGGGTTAAAACATGACCCTTCAGTGTTTCAATCTCTTAATGAATTAACAGACTACTAAACTAAACTAAAGTGCTGCTAATGTTAATACTAAATACAACTTTATTCAGGTGGCTACACGTGCAAAACTGAGTGTGTTCGGAAATTACTACACTGCTCACAAAAATTCGGGGATATTTCACTATGGGGTATTTCATTCTGAAGTATGGCCTGATTTTGTGAGCAGTACCGGTATATTCGTGGGTCCTGTATGTGTTTATGTGACAGGGACCGTTTTTGTTTTATTCTTTACATTACTGACGAATTCTACTAAATTAAAATATTCATTTGCAGCAACAGTGTTTCTTTGCTGTGAAGGACAATTGATATGAAAAGTAACAAAGAAGATGCAGTGTTTTCAGATCTCAATAAATAATAATACCCAACACCAAGTTTATGTTTAATTTTGAATAAACCAATACTAATGTTTTAGCTTAGGAACGCTCAGAAATCAAGAGTTCAATCACAACTTTCAATTGACTTTTGAACAATAAATTAAACTGGATTTCATCAGATACTGGAATGGAATTGCTGCATGTTTAAAGCTTGTAAGAAAATGATCATTTAGTCATTATTTTTCTAGAACAATATGTTCCCTTTACTGCTGTCGTTTCAATCAGAGAACTCTCTTAAAATGTGAAGAGCGGAAAAGAAAGACGAGTGTGCATTAGAAAACAGCAAAGCGTCCAAGATCACAAAAATAGTGACCTAATCACCTGATCAGTGCTTCATTCATTAGTTTCATTAATTAGAACGAGGTGTGTCTGCGCCGGAATTCATCAGACACTGGAATGGAAATTGGTGGTCATTTTTCTACAGCAACATGTTCCTTTTACTGTTGTAGTTTCAATCAGAGAGCTCTCTCTGAAGAAAGAAGAGAAAGAGGAGTGTGCATTAGAAAACAGCAAAGCGTCCAAGATCAGCAAGTACAAGCGAATATGCAGCTCACAAAAATGAGGGCCCATTTAAAAGGAAGAAATGAGAAATACCCCTTTCATTTTTGTGAGCAGTATATTTGCGTGCATCAGAGAATATAGAGCAATGTGGATAAGCATTCACTGAACAATGATTACATTAACACGCAAATTTGGTATTCGCATTATAACCCCCATCCTCGTTGTCATGGCCGTCCAAGCTCTGACACCTTTCCCCATGCTATACCATCCTATCACAGACAGTAAACTAGTCCATCACAGGGCATGCTAAATGTACAAATACTAATTATGGTCATATGATTGTAGACCAGCCTTGTGACATTTTTTTTTCCATACCATACATCGACAATAAGTCACATTACAGCTATACACACAGTTGTATCAGGAAGAACAACGTCAATTATGCATTACATCCAATCAAGCACCTGTATTTAAAATAAGCGTTATATGCGCGCGCTATATATAGTGCTCAAAAATCAGGGGATACTTCAAAATGAAATATCTCTTAACGAAATATTTTTGGGAGCTTTATATTATAGAGGAGAAAAAAATAAAAAATAAAAAATAACATTTACTACTGAACAGAGCATAAACATGACACGAGGCAGATAGGACAGACCATGTTGTCCATGTTCGATTCCTTTTGAGGACTAAATTGCATCGAAATATTATTGGTATGTTCATTACATTCATGTTTGCATTCGTACTGCCTCAGTGTCCGACGTTATTAGTAGCAGAATGGCTCCTGGATTCGAGGCGGCGAGGAAAGGCTTCTGATTTTATTGATAATCCCACTCTATCATTTCAAAGGTCCTTGACTCCTCCTGAGTCTCCTGACTTCATTTCTCTCAGCTCTTGTCTCTGGCCTCGTCGCGTCCGTCCTCCCAAACACGTCCCCTGCTCCTTGTGCCATCATAAATTAAAGGCCAGCTCCAGCCACCACGGCAGCCGGCACAATTAACCGTGTCTTTGCACTTCTCTTGCACACGCGTCCCTTTGTTCCGTCGCTGGTCACGACATGCAGGAATCTAAGTGGGACCGATTCATAAACTGTGCGACTTAGTATGACCCCTGGGCCTGGCTTTTTTTTTAAACTGGGTAACATAAAGCACGACGAAATCGGAAAACCTTGGTATGTTAAAAAAAAAAAAAAAAAGAAAAAAAAAAAGAAAAACAGAATTAGACGATACAAGGGCGATTTAAAAATGAATTAAGTAGTAACTAGGGTATGATGTTTAAATGAATTAAGCAAATGTTTAACACTGCTAACAAAGCTGTACTGTAGGGGGACACAAATTCGATCCAGTTCTCATACATTTTAATCGATAAGAAGTGTGTTAACTGTACTGCTGTATTGCAAACGAGAATCAGACGGTTGTTGTGTTTTTAAATGCTGCCTCGAAAAGCACGGCTAATTTCCACGGTCTACCTATGCCTCCTATTGGTCTGTTGCATTCAGTTACAGAGCAGGGCATGCTGAGTCTCAGAAGAAAGAATAGAGGGGGGGGGGGAGAAGGAAAGAGAGAGGATGGGGGGGGGGCAGACAGAAAGACAGACAGAAGGACAGACAAAGAGAAAAATATGGTATGGATGTTGACCACAGTCTCTACATGCATGTGCACATTAAGTGTAATAAATGAGGCTCCTCTGTTTGGATCATAGAACAGAGTTTGATTTAGTAATATCGTTTAAAAGCATCCACTTCAGAACAGACAGCAGAGACGGATGAAGGAGTTCAAGCCAGTAGCGGACCATTAATGACATGCAATAGCGAACGGGAAAAGAAAGCAGAGCGTCCCAAAAACATTAGGTGTTTACATTATCCTAATTCAAACTGTACTTGTTTAACCTGCTCCTCTTTTTCAAGCTGCGTTCAATTTTTCCAAGGATGTTTTTGAAATGCTTTGAGAAAAGGCACAATTTAAGTCTCAAGTCGGGCCCTCGCCAAGATAATCTTTTATTTAGTTAATCATAAATCGCGGCATGACGCTTGTTTGTGAAAAAGGGAAAAAAAAAAAAAAAAAAAAAACGCTCCCCGTTGGG
>JAUZST010011135.1:0-12069 GCA_034779995.1 Parotocinclus haroldoi | reverse complement strand
ATTTATGAAGTCATTTATATATATATATATATATATATATATATGCCACTTCTTTTGTGCATTATTTTTTTGTATTTAATGTAACTGTAAATACTCTGCTTACAAAAATGTAGAGATATGAAGCGATTTTTAAAATATGCATTTGATTTTATTTCATTAAACAAGATCATCAGAAAAGCAAATTAAAGTCAATATGAGTGGTTTGATTACTTAAATGAGATTTAAACTCAATTATGGTGATTTAGTAGTAGGTGATATAATCATGGGGTTGAACAGAAGCAAGTCAAACTGAACAAAAGTACCCTCGTATTAACTGTTCAGTAGGGTGTATGGTCACCCAAGAGTGCTGAAACACACTGACAGTAACGGGGCATGGACAGGATCAGACGGTCCAGCAGATCTTTGGATTCATTTTGAAATAATCCCATATTTTTGAGAGCGGTGTACAAGGTGTATATACAAATAGATCTGGGACTTCTGTCATATGTATTCCATTCTACAACTTATAACAATTTGACATTTTATTTATATTTGATGTGACCTTTAACTGTAACAGCAGGCAAATCAATATAATCAAACTTTGTTATCCAAAAGAACACTTTTCTAAATCTCTGTCTCCAAACGTTTGTTGCCGTTTCGGGGTTTGTTTTTCCTCTTGATGATAAACATGCACACAGGATATCATTCTTCTCCTATTTACACATGTATGCAGAAGTCAAGGCACCCCTACTGTGAAACCTGAGGAGAATGCACTTATGGAATTATTTCCACCTAATACTATGAACTTAGACACAAACTATGACTTGCTTTCTCTGAGGGCAGAAACTTGTTAGAAATACTGGATTATGAACTCCAGAAGCACATGCGTTCAGAACCAGAGACATGTTCTTTGACATGCAAAGATATTCAACAGTGTTGCAGAATTGTGTAGTGCTATTTAAACCCGGCATTATTGCCTCTTCAGACCGCTGGAGAGTTGCTCTGATCTACACTGTTTCTTTGGACACTCTTCCCCCTACTGGTGTAAAACCATAATAGATAATAAAGCAAAGCTACGGTTAATGGCAGTACAGTATTTGTAATTGTCTATTAACATATACCTGCGTATAATTGTAAGTATATGTCTATAGTGTGTATGTAAGTATACTATGTGTGTAAATGCACGTGTGTGTAAGTGTAACATGTCACTGTGTCTGCACAAACTGTTACCTTTAAAGCTGCATGTACAGTACATGTGAGTGCGTATGCATATGTACACGTGTAAGTTAATATGTTGTTTAGTAAAGCTTTCGGTCTATAGTTATAGTTTTAGTCCTTCATATGTAAAGGTACTAAAGATCATGTCTAATTCATTTCCTCTTTCTGCCGAGGTTCTCACTCCAACAGCGAGCTGATATCAGGCAGAATGGCCAGAATGAACCCATCTTTACATACAAATATTGTATTTTTTATGTAAATGTTTTAATGTATAATGTTAATTATGTTTCTCACCCAAATGAGGATGGGTTTCCCTTTTGAATCTGGTTCCTCTCAAGGTTTCTTCTTCTTAATCTCAAAGAGATTTTCCTTGCCACTGTCGCCATTTGGCTTGCACATTAGGGACAATAGATTGCCTACCTACTTTAACCACATGATACAATTGAATTGAATTAAATGAACTGAATCAAACGTAGAGTGAACGTAGAAAAAGTAAAGTAAGGGGGGGGAAATTATGTATTTGTTCTGCAATGGAGGGTCTTAAATGTTTAAAGCTGCTTTGTGACCATGTCTATTGTAAAAAGTGCTATACAAATTAAATTAAATTGATTTGAATGTAATGCTTATGTGCATGAAATGTTTAAGTGTTCATGTGTAAGTTTAATACACTGCTCACACAAAATAGGGGAGATTGCATTATGGGATATTTCATTTCGAATTAACCAGCATTTCTATCATATATTAAAAGAGTCAGTTCAGTTTATTGTAACTAAGATCGGATCAGTTCACCACAATTATCACTAAAGGAATATTCATTTAGCTTAAACTTAAAGTATCAATCATGTAATAGTTGAATTCTGCCGAAGTGCACTAAAATTCAATATGTGCATTTAAAGTATCCAAAATGTACTGCAGTTAAACTCATTGCAATTACACTACATTGCTTACACTTTAGGTCATGACCCAGCTGAAAGGTAGTGCTGTTCTTTAAACTCATATCTGAGGTGGGCTAGTGAACCTCCACAGTGCCGCTAGAGGGTCACATCAGTTCGACCGCACACAATTTAACTGTCCTACATTCAGTTCAGTTCAGCTTAGTTCAACTTTTTATTCTAATAATAAGTAAATAAGTCTGTTTATTTACTATATACGCTTAAATATCAAGTGTATTTAAAACAAAATAAAATGTGACATATCAATTACCTTAAAACCAATAAAATGTTGACTACATTTAATGCGTTTGTTCATTTAGAATACATTCACTTCAATTCAATTAACCTATTTAAAGTTCCTTATTTATTTCAATATTACTTTTTGTAAATATTAATATTAATTTTTGTGAAATTACTGAAAGTATTATTAATTTTTGAGTAGAACAAAGCATTCATATAGATCCATGTATCCTGCGTTATAAAAAGGGTTACTGGACACATACACACACACACACACACACACACATTCCAAATCTCTCTCTCTCTCTCTCTCTCTCTCTCTCTCCTTCTCTCTGCACACACACTCTTCTTTCATAAAGCTCTCATTTCAAACAGTTTCTTTTTCTTCCCTCTCATCCCACGTTTTACCCAAAAGCAAACACTGAGGAAGCAGAGAGAGATTTTTAAAAGACAGAGCAAACATTCTCATCCCTGATCTTGGGGTTTGACCTCCCCAAAACCACTCCGTAAAGCCTCCTGACCAGGATTAAAGAGAGGTGCTGATTTTCTGACATTCGTTATTAAGAATTAATCACCTTTAATAATTCATTTGATCTTCCAAAAGTTGAACATTAATTTTTGATCCACTCCATCTCGCTCCATTATTCGACGTGGTGACGTCAGCGCAGAGGAGACGAAGGCCTGAGACATGACCGAGGCTTTGTATTGTTTGGTAATCACCCCAAGTAACTCATTTTGTTGATTTTAACATGAAAGGCAAACAACACAATCTCTGCAGGGAACCTTTAAATGTGAGATTTTTCAGGTAGCAACCCATTTTCAGAACACTTGCTGTTTACAATGTTAATTAGATATAGTTTCAAAAATTCAACATCTGATTTCAAACGTCTGGTGCTCTTACATTTGCATAACTTTACAGTATTTTGCATAGATATATTTGTCTAAGCTTTAAATTGTATAGATCATGTCCAAGGATCCAGCTATGCATTCAGAACAAACCCTAACACACTTTCACTTTATTAAAAACCAGACCTGTTCCTTTCTGTTTGTCCACACACATACACACACACACACACACGCAGCTAAAATAATTACCCCACTTCCCAGAGCGATTGCTCATTCTGGCCATAAAGTGAATGCTCTAGGCTGGCCCGCCGTCTCTGTCTCATTAGGACCTTCCCGTCGCCACCCAGCCGTCCTATGTGAGAAATTATCAATTAAAACCTGAGTCATTTGCATAGCAGGAAGTAGAGATTTATGGCACGTCGAGATTCAGCGTGTCCCTGTGCAATCCGGTGCCACTCAGATTGTTTGTGGCCAATCTTAAATCCTGGAGGCCCAACCAAGATGAAGTGCCACGTTCCCCTGAACGTCAAGGAGCGCGAGGCCCAGTGCTGAGATTTATTAGGAATATTATCACAAACATGTCTCAACTTTTCCCTTTTAATACGAGTCCCAATCCTCGAAGGAATGTTTCCAACGCTGCAATTACACCCAGCACGAGTCCCGTTCCCGTTCCTGCTGTATAATACATTAATAAATATACCACTCGATATTATTTCAATATACGTGAGGGGGGATTTGAGCCGGAGCTTGCGCTAATAAATCATGTTTGTCTTTTTATTGTTGTTCTATTTCACATCATTATTTTTTAGCCCTCCTTTGCGTGTGATGGTAAAATGGGCTGAATGATGATCCAAAGAAGGGAAGCCGGCTTGATTTCGTGAAAGGTTTTCATCATTAAAATGCCCCCCTAAGCCATGGTATTGGTCTATTCTAATGGTGGGTCACCCTGCTGAATTGGATTGACCTCTTAATTCGCTGCAGAGAGAGCCCTGTTTAGTGGGTGTGTGTGTGTGTGTGTGTATGTTTTATGGTTTAATATAGGAAACACCACACAGACTGCATGATTACTGCAACCTGTGTTTGTATGTGCCCTCTGACTTTTTGAAGGAAATGACTTACCTTCACCTTGGCAATAGTAAAAGCACTGGTTTTATTCCGAACATTGGATTTACAATACACACAATACACAATGCTGAAACCAAAGCAAGAGTATCCCTTTAAAATAGAAGCCAATTTTTTGCACAGATATACATACTATATAATAACATAACCTACAGTATTTTGGAATGTGTTCCGTTACAAAGGTAATCTCACGTGTTGAACATTTTCGGGCTGAAATAGCTAAAATGTGATTTTTACAGAAACAATGTATTCTTTACTATAAAATTGCTATATTAAAAACTATACTACTACTATTGTTATAAAAACTGTTATTCGGTCTCTATACTTATATATAAGGTTTGACCACTTTTACCTTCATTCTTTGTGGCATAGATTCAACAAGGTGCTTTAAACATTTCTCAGAGATTTTGGCCAATATTTCACATTTTTGGCATCCCGCTGTGGTTGCAGATTTGTCGGCTGTGCATCCATGATGCCAGTGTCCCGTTCCACTACATCCCATATGTTTATTCTTTATTTGATTAGGCTCTGGTGATTGTGGATCAGTTTGAGTTAGAGTGAACTCATTAGCATGTTCATAAACCAGTTTGAGATGATTTGAGTTTTGTTTGATGGAGCGTTATCCTGCTGGAACTAGAAATCAGAAGATGGTACACTGTGATCATAAAGGGGTGCCCATGGTCAGAAACAATACTCAGCTAGGCTGTGGGGTTTAAATGATTGCTCAGTTGATATCAAGGGGCACAAAGTGCAGAAATCAAGCCTCATCAGACGATCTTTTGTCATGCACTTTTGATGATCCTGTCTGAATCTTAGCTATCAGGAGGGGCACCTGGTTGGGCATATTGTTGTTCACAGATGATCTTCTACAGCTCATTGTAACAACCTTTCTATCAGCTTTAACCAGTCTGCATTCTCGCACTTTTACCCAGAGATCCACCCTCACTGGATATTTTCTCTTTTTGGAGCATTCTCTGTAAACCGTAGAAAATCCCAGTAGATCAACAGTTTCTTTGATCGCTTGGCCAACAAATGAAAAACAATTAACCGCATATATGTTAATGTGTGTGTATGTATACGTTATGTTCACGTAACATCCCTTTATCTGTACATTCAGCGCTCATTAGTAGGGGTGTTAATGAGATGCTAGCATTTGCTGCATTGCAAGCTCTTTGATTCTGGCTCTTATGATAAAGCAGAATCATTATTAATGCATGTTGTGTTGGTCTTGCTTCGGCTGCTGTACCATGAGGCTGCGCTGCATTCCAGCACTCTGTATGAACGTCTCTGGGGGAATCTTGAATAAATATCTGCAACAAACATGTTCTCTTAAAAACAACAGCCATTACAGCTATAGCTCATGTCATACAGGCATGACACTGGTGTCAAGATTCCTCTTCCTCTACAGCTCCTCCTCAGAGCAGAGGTGAGAACATGGAGCTTACTCAGCGGGTTTCAATAGACTGAACTCTGCTTAAAATATATCACATAGTTACAGTTAAGCGCATAGAAAAACTAAGCTGGTATAAAGTCTTTAGTTTAGATTGTTTTGTGGTTTAGTGACTGGTAGAAAGTTACTGGGTGGCTCGACCGTTTGCTCTCAAAACAGCCTCAGTTCCTCATGGTATGGATTCCACATTTCTCCATGTTGACATGCAATTTTTTTTCAGCTGCACCTTTACGCTGGGAATCTTCCATTTACATGATTCCAAAAATCTTCTGATGGATTCAAATCCTGCGACCGAGAACAACACTGAAAAACCCTGACCTCATTTTCCCGTTTAGAAAATCAGTTTGACATAGCTTTTCCTTTGTTTACTTGCTGCATTATCATGCTGCAATGAGCCATTGGAAGATAGATCAATTGTGGTAATGAAGGGGTGCACATGGTTAGCAGCAATACTCAAACAGTCTGTGCCATTTAAACCATGGCTGATTGATATTAACAGGTCGAACATGTACCAAGTTTGGCAGTTTGGATCCATGATTCATGCCTCAGGTTTCTTTACTGGTTAACAGAAATGGAAGCAGACATGTTTTTCCGATTTTGTAGCCCATCTGCCTCTAGGTCTGCCTCAGATAACCATATGTGTGGTGTCCCACATGGTTACTTCACAGTTTCTAAGTGGTTGTTATGATATCCCAGGTGGTTGCTAAGTTGTTGCTAGGTGGTTGCTATGGTATCACAGGAGGTTAGTACGGTGTTTCTAGGTGGTTACGAGGCGGTTGCTCGGCAGTTACTATGGTGTCTCAGGTGACTGCTATAGTGGTGCTAGATGGTTACTATGCTATCCCAGGTGGTTGCTAAGGTATTGTCAGGTGGATGCTATTTGTGTCCCAATACTTTTGGCTGCATACGGGGTTGTGTTCCAATACTTTTAGTTTTTATTTGTTAAACGTTACCCAAGACAAGATTTCTTCAGTAAAAGTACAGATACAAAAATTAAAACTACTCAAGCAGAGTAACAAATTACATTTACTTTGTTTCTGCGTACCACTGTTGGTTTCTAAAGACCTGTATGTTACAAAAACAGTCCGAACGGAATGAACACAGAGGTAATACACTACTATTGCTAATGTTCCTATTAATCTTGCAAAGACCTCAACAAGAGCACATGTACAAGGCTGAAGAAAGTGATCATTAAGCCGAGGGTAAGAACGAAGGATCTGTAGAAATCAGCACAAGTTGTATTTATATATATATATTTTTTTGCAGTTTTGAGCCTTGCATGAACAGCCATGAGTGTTTGATCCCTGAGTGTAAGGAAATGCTGGTTGAATATGGATCTCCTTCCCAAAGGCTAAGTAGGATGGCTAGTTTAATATCCCCCAATTAGAGCATGATTTGAGAGATCAGCTGCTGAAAAGCTAGAACCATCCACACAGGGCCTGTCAGCCAGTGTCACGGTGCAAATGTATGCGGTCAATTACTGAGCATCGGGCCCTAGTCAGGGGGCCAGGCTAAATATAAAACAGAAGCCGCATGGCTTGTGTGAGAGGAAAAATGTGCGTACGGTAATACCAAGAGACCATGCCTGTGATGGTCGGATCTTATGCCTGTACCTTTATATAGGCTTCCTGAGCTTAAATGAAGCCTTTTCTCCAAGGGCGTGGGGAAGTGAAGGTGCTGCTCACCCCCTTCCCTCTCTGTCTGTCTATCTCAGTCCCGGTGTGGCCTGCATTCGAGGAACGCTGCTGTAGTTTTCCAGACTACATGGAGGATCTCGCTCCGGCGTTCACATCTCAGGATCTCAGCCAAAGGCGACCAGGTCTAATTGCTCTCGGAGGGGGACGGAAACGGTACAGAGCTCTAGCAGACAGGCCAACGTCGTCTCAACCTCCCGTGCTTCTTTTGGAGTTTCTCACTTGTTTTTACAGCGTCCTCTCCTTTCAGTAACCAACAAGCGGCCACGGTTACAGGAGGAAGTCCGAGATGAAAGTGCAGCGAGAAAGCGTGAGATGAAGCCTTTATTAAAGCTAGTGCTAATTGAGATAGGAGCCAAATAATGGGAGATGACACTTTAATGAAGATACGCTACGTGGAGCTACTTCCTCTCACTTGATCACTCAGTGCCAAGACAGAACGGAGGCGCCCATTTCCTCCGCTATATTACCAGAGCCAGAGAAATGATGTGAAGGTGTCTTCAGCATGCAGTAATGCAGTTTTAGAGCGGTGACAAAAACAGTGAGGGAGATGCTATTGTTCCCTCGTGGTAAAACCCAATTACACCAGGCTCAGCATGATTGCCTGCACAAGCTCAGTAGTTGCTTGCCCACAGCGGCAAGAGCTTCGGTGTGACGCAGTTCCTCTACTTACACTAACACACTGATCCAATCAGAGCTGCTGCTGTGCTTTCAGCATCTGTCTCAGGACCAGTTTAGTTTTGTTTCTCATTACTGTCTGGCATTGGAAGGAACCCTGTAAAAAAGCTTGGTTTAGGGAAAAATTACCCAGGGAACACGGATATGCTATGCCTCCTGGATCCAGATGCAACATTGTTTTAGTCTTTTTTTTATACTCTTCAGGCAATACATGAGTTACCCTGCAGATGGCGCTGCACAAGGATGATTGGGCTATAAATATCTGCGAGGTGTATGATGGGATTTATCGATTGAAAAAATGCTTGCAAAAAAGAGCTTCCATTTGGACGTTCCAAAGGCTGTAGTATGAATTATAAAGTGTATTAAACATACAGATCTTTAGCCATGCAGGTCCTCCAGCAGTGGCAGAAATCCCGGTCTACAGAAAATTCTCGTCACAATTGTGGCTGAAAGTTGAGGTACCTTTTTTTACATGGTGAGTACACATTCGTAATACATATTTAACCAGGGGGGTTGGGGGTTGTTTGGGTATATAACAAAACCCCACATGCCACACAGTGGATATGATTTTACTTTACTTAAAGCAAGTAAAAAAAATCACCATACACTAATCTAATAATGTCTTGAGAGAAACCGGATGTTATCTTAAAGCAAAAAGTAGCAAAAGGTCCAGAATCTGTCCTAAATGTTAAATATTTGACACATAATTGTCAGTAAATATGTTGATTGAATTTTATATAACAGGTGCCAAATATGTTTTGACAAACTCTGAGCACCTCAGAGTACACAAAGCCTCGCACACACCCTTGAATAGGTCTGGACCCCAGGTTAGGAATCATGGGTCTAAGCAACATTCTCAGAGATTAAAGCGTCACACAGCGATCCTGCTGGGGGTGTGAATGCGAGCCAAAGAAAACCCAGCGTGCTATGTGAATAAGCCAGCTTCTAGCTTCACTCCTCTTTCCTATTAATCAGAAGAATCTGCTCTTTCGCTCTCCTCCTGTTCTCCAATTTAAAGTGAACTGAGGTGTGATCAAAGGGTGAGAGACAATGATATGTTTTATTCGAAGGTCAGTCCATTCTGCTTTCACACTTAACTGTTGTTTCTCCACCTGAAAATGTTGGAGAGAGAGCAGCAGAGCATCGTTATTCTCAGCACACACTCTTATCTGTAGGACAAAGAGCCTCTTGAATACTGCAACTATAACTATGGAAGTAAGAACAACATGAGCGTGCACGTATAAAAGCACTCAGGAAAACTCAGACCTGGCTTCAATCTGTCATGGATCGGACCGGAGAGAGCTCTCACATTTGTGTAATTAGCCTTTCAAACTCACTCGTTATGTAATACTGAAATAAGAGAACTGCTATCTACATAACAATCATACACTCCAAACTCTGACACAGGAATTCACATGACTATTCAAATGAGGAAATGTGAAGTTTGTAATAGAATGAGTTCTGTAGGACATTTGTAACCTTACACACATGCATTCTCAGAAAAAAACAGGTACTTTGCAAACAATGTATAAGTACAGTCAAGAGTAAAACATTTTAAAATAAAATATCATACATTCAATCACCTAAACTAAGTCTTACTACCTACAGGTAAACCTTTAAGCCTTCATCAACTAAGATCTTAACAATTATAACAAATTAGGATAGGAGTCTTTTAACTGTTAAAACTGTCTTTTAACACAAAATGATCTGACAATGCCAGCATGACAACGAGAAAATATAACGAAAATATGTCCAGAGTATTGACTTGGTTTATTATTTAGTAATATCCCAAGTGAAACAAATGGAGGAGTTAAATATATAGTTTTTATAAACGGATAAACAAGTTTTATTACTTTAGGCAGAATGTGTTTCCACATTACTGGACAAAAGTAAAGGGACACATCTCTTAGCCATTCAATTCAAGTGTTTCGTTTAGGGATATCTTAATGCTTCAGTATAACATAATGAGCCTGGACTATGGACCAGAAGGTCCAGGTTTCAAATCCAACCTCTGTCAACCTACCAGTGTTGGATCCTTGAGCAAGCCAATGTAATGTTCTCAAAAAGATGTTATACACAGGATATCTGTGTGAAACATAGTGGAGGAAGCGTCACAGTTTGGCCGGGTGTTTCAACAAAACAGTTATCCAAAACTTGATTGAGAGTTTAAAAAGAAGAGTCCAGAGTAACGACTTTAACTCAACCGGAATAACTTGAGGAATTAAACCTACAATTAAACCTGACAAAATTATAAAACAACTTTGTAAGCATTCAAATATTTTATTATTATTATTATTATTATTATTATTATTATTATTATTTCACAAATTATTTCACAAAAGTCATGACAAGAACAATTTGTTGCTTACTACTGAATGTCTTTAATGCAGGTACACTGTATGGACAATGAACAGGGACACTGAATTCAGGTGTTTTATTCAAGGAAATCTTAACGTTTCAGCTTAACAAGACATTTTGGACAATATTATGCTTCACACTTTGTGGGAACTGTTTGGAGAAGGCCCTTTTCTGTTCCAGCTCTTAAAGCAGGGTCTATAAAGGCATGGTTGGGTGGGTTTGGTTTAGTGTAGAAGAACTTGACTGACCCATACAGAGTTCTGACCCCCACCCCATCTAATGCCTTTGGAATGAACTTGAATGTAAATTGTGAGGCAGTCCCGTTTGTTAAATGTTCTTCAGGATGAATGGTCAACAATTCCCACATACACAGCAATATTCTGGAAGAAAGCCCCCTAAGAGTGGCACGCCATTTAATACCTATGTATTTAGAATGGGGCATCATAAACACTCATATAGGTGTACTGTGGAGGTGTCCCAATACTTTTGTCCATAAAGTGTAATATCCAAAGTTTTTGCAGTTGTTTCAGGTTTCATGTTCACTTCTCCTGCCGTTTCTAGACACCCACGCTGACTCAGTTCAGGTACAGAGCGTGCAATTGGCAGTCTGCTCTACCTAGATGGCGTGTTGTGCTTATTTAATCATGATCAGTATAATATATGCACATGTCTAACAACAGCATGAGGTTTCAGAGGTAAATATTGAGCATTGCCAAGCAACTGTGAGGTAGAGACAGAGGTAGAGACAGATACGTTGTCAGAGGATAATTGGAGAAACAAGACAGTGCTGTTCTAATTATTGTGTAATGAGCTAGGAAAGCACTAATTGATGAGTATGATGGCAACTCATTACATCGTTACAAGACCTTATTAAGCAGCACTTTCAATCTGATCTGAACATTGACCCGTTGTCATTAAATATGTGGCACGCTAATTAAGTAGGTTGTTATTTGGTGACTGCTGAAACAAAGAGACATTCCTGAATTGGCACAGGTAAAATACTTATAATCGGTTACTCAATGAACTCCCTATATATAAGACAGAGCTTAGGTCTTTAGCTGTAGTGCTGTAGTACTGCTGTATAATCCATTTTCTGAAATATAATCATGGTGAAATGTATTTCAGGGGTTTTGTGACTATGTGAATCTAATGCACTCTTTTCTGGTAATAACATAATAGATTAATAACATAATAACACTAATAAAACTCGTAAGTTTTGTGCTTATTACTGTATATCATGCACAGCTCAATAATAATAAATATGTTATGACATATCTGTCTCTCTCTCTCTCTCTCTCTGTCTCTCTTGCTGATTGTCTGTCTCTCGCCCTGTCTCTCTCTCTTTTTCTGTCTCTCTATCTCGATTTCTATGTCACTCTGTCTTTGTTTCTCTCTTTCTGTCTGTCTGTCTCTCTCTCTCTCTACACTTTCTCTTTCTCTCTCTCTCTCTCTCTCTCTCTGTCTCTCTCTCTCTTTCTCTCTCTGTCTCTCTTGCTGATTGTCTGTCTCTCGCCCTGTCTCTCTCTCTTTTTCTGTCTCTCTATCTCGATTT
>JAUZST010011134.1:0-12070 GCA_034779995.1 Parotocinclus haroldoi | reverse complement strand
TATCTTTTATCACATGTATCGTGAAAATGTCTTTAATAATCGTGATATAATATTTTTTACCATATCGCCCAGCCCTAATCAGTACACAACACTAATATAGTTGTGTTTTGTATAGACGCTGAATACAAAAGTTGCTGTACTGAACCAGTCCGGCATCTTAGGTTAGAATATGTGGTGTCATGGACTGAATAAAGTATCAGTTTGTATTGGATAGTGGTTGGTCCATTCAGCACATCCAAAACATCCCTCTTATGTTGGCAGAGGGAGTTAGCAAGTACTAAATGCAAGGTAAAATTATAGTGGTAAGAGTGCATTTTGATAAGTTTATTTACATAGTGTTTTACGGAATAGTTTTAAACCTACATGATACGAGTAATGCATGGTTCCATGTTTGTATGTTGCACTGATTTGTAGTTCACATTCCTTGATACCGCATGTATTTCATTTTGGGATAGTTCTTATCCTGCTCTCGAAATGGATTAATTAATTTTGTTTCTCTGACGTTATTAATTGTGGACAGGCGAACGTCCATTTCAGTGCAACCAGTGTGGGGCATCCTTCACGCAAAAAGGCAACTTGCTGCGCCACATCAAGCTCCACTCTGGTGAAAAGCCCTTCAAATGTCCCTTTTGTAACTATGCCTGCCGTCGCCGTGACGCACTCACAGGACACCTCCGCACGCACTCTGGTGAGTTTTCACATCGCATAAAAATGTAGAGCACCGACGTTTAATGAAATAATTTAATAAAGAAAACAAAGAGTGAGGATGGTAATTTCGTTTCTCATACAGAAAAATCAAAAATATAATGCTACAACTATTTGAGAGAGTACTAATGATTTACTATTTTAATAATATCTGTAGAGGCTAAGCCGCCTGCTGTAAGGTAGAATTATACAGAAAGCCAAAGACATTGTTGATTAGTTGAGTATTACTTCCAAACCAAATAGGGACTGACCTCAAAGCATGTTCTAGTCATGACATTTAGAATATTATGAAAACAGGATATCCTGCTTATGCTTTCAAATCATTTATTGTCTTTTACCTGAGGTAGTGTGAAGCAGGCAGTTTTTTGACACTCCTCTGAATGAATGGCAAGGTTGAAAATGCAAGTGAAATGCAGGGTTCGGAGAAATGACTGCTAAGAGTCACGGATTTCTCCGAAATGAATTGGTGCGCTATGCGGTTTTAAAAAAAGAAAACATTTTTTATGTCATTGATGAGAAACATCATGAGATATTTATACACTTTGACAAAGTTATGAGAAATGAAATTCAGCACGCCTACCAAATACTTTATATTCAGCGTCATCTTTTATTTTTTGTTATTGTTTGGAATGTGAAAATCTCAAGTTTTCAGGCATCTTACATATTCAGGTTTTTACCCTGTATCAGCATTCCCGTTAACATATGTGTGTCAGTAACATTGTGTTCCTTTTTTGTGAATAAATATAAAAATAAATATGTACAATATATTTAATAAATATTTGTATAACATTATTCTGTATGTAACGGGCTTATTAAAAAGTAATTAAATAGTGGTATTCTTGGAAAAACAACAGCTTGGCATTGGGGCTATCAATTGGCCTCAAAATGCCATCACATATCTAATCCCCCCTAATACTACTAATAATACTAACAATATGTTTAATAATCTAGGCTGCCACTGCAGGGAGGTTCAACTCATGGCGGTGACATTATTGGCTGTGAGAAATATGGCCCCCATGACCCAATGTTGCTTTACAGTAATGTATGCTTTACATTTGGGTGAAATGCTTGGAGACCAGAGACGTTGGTGCTGGTCCTATCTGACCATAAAACATTTTAGCACATGGCATCAAAAGTCCATATTCAGTCACTTTTTAAGAAGAAGCTTATTTCCTGTCATTCTGCCATACAGTGTAAAGTTTGAGATTGTTGTTACATGCACAGATCATCCAGTTTGTCTGATCTATGTTAAGTTCACTTCATAGTATTGCTCTGAGTGGTACTTCATTTTTTAAAAGCACTTTTTAAACCGTAGTGATGTTTTTTTTTTTTTTATTTTAACCAAAAAAAAACAAACAAAACGCTACAGTCAGTGTCAGGTGGGGGCCAGTTGGCCTTGTTTATTTTCTGGAAAGTGATTTCTGCCTTAGCAAAGAAATGTGGAAGGGGACATCTTCTCTAAAAGGCTGATTACTTGTCCAGACCAGGTAATTTGCTAATTAAAGTTGAATTGTCGCCATTGGCTTGCTCATTAAGGACAAATGGGGACAAATAGAATTCAATTTGTGACACTTGTTTATACATAAATGTAAAGCTGCTTTATGATAATGTATATTGTACAAAGTGCTATACAAATAAAATAAAATTGAATTGAATTGAATTGTGCAACATTGATGAGAAACCAGAGTAGAAAAATTCATATTGAGTTTTCATAGTATAGTTATATATTACTATATACAGCTATATAGGCTCTCTAAACAGAATATGGCATGTAGAATGTAAGCAGCGATTATTGTACGGAGCCAGTTTTATATAACCCTAAGTACAGGTGCCTGGCATAATGTGATTAAGTAGCATTTTAAAACAAATCCAATAATAACACTGCCTTATTAATGCTTTAAGTTGGACAGCCCCAGTATAATATAATGAGAATAGACCCTACCATGTCATATTGATTCAATGGAAAGACATTTGATTCAGAGCAATCATAGTAATTCCGTATTATTCCAGTGTCCTCTCCGACTGTGGGGAAGCCCTATAAGTGCAGTTATTGCGGCCGCAGCTATAAGCAGCAGAGCACACTGGAGGAGCATCGAGAGCGCTGCCACAGCTACCTCCAGAGTCTAGATCATCAACCTGCACACAGCACCCAGTCTGCACAGGGTAATTCATAACTCTGTTCCTCTCGGGTTCCGTGTGTTTGTGTGCATGTTCTTATTGTACTGCTCACCTGTGCAGGCGAGGAGTCCCGTAACATGGATGTGATGGTTGACCCTCAGATCCAGCCCTCCTCAGAAAAGATGACATTCATCGAACGGGTGGCAAATAGCATCACTAAAAGGAAGCGCTCCACTCCTCAGAAGTTTTTAGGTAGGCTTCTTCTAACTGGCAGAGTTAGATTAATTACAGTGGTCTTCTGCAGCACATTATATGTTTGATAAAGAATTTATTTACTGTGTTGCGTGAGCATTCCGAGCTAGAGTATTGGGGCTGTATTACAGAAACTTATAAGATCTTAGAAACTGAGATCTTATCTTTGTAATTGCCATGACTCACTCAGGTCATATATTTATTTATATTTAGGTTATAACAGAATAACACTTCCTAATTTCGTTACCTTATTTAAAGCTGGTGGCACAGTGGCCCAAGTGGTTTGTGCATGCGCCTCACACCTCCTGAGATTCCTGGTTCAGTCCTGACCTGTGTGGAGTTTGCATGTCCTCCCTGTGTTTGCGTGGGTTTATCCGGGTGCTCCGGTTTCCTCCCACATTCTAAAGTCATGTCTTAGGTTAACTGGTCTCTCTAAATTAGCTCAGTGTTAATGTGTCTAACTGGTATTGATATAACCTTTCAGTAAACTTTCATCTGTGGCGAATAGCCATTGATGCTAATGTAAGATAAAATAAATAAATAATCTTCAGATAAGAAGTGAAAATTACAGAAGGATTATATTTCTTGATTTTAAACTTCTGCCAAAAGTTAGTAGTTAACTTAGTATCTTCCACAGCTCTTAATTAGCCAAAATTTTAAAAAAGTATCCTTAATTGATAGCAACTTGGCATTTGCTATGTTGCGTTACCCCAATACAAAACAGTGATCAAATGTTTAATGATTTACCAAATGATTTCTTGCTTTTAGAAAGTACTAGCCGAGAAACTACAGTTGTGACCAGTTTGAGAGACCAGCAAAGTGTCACGGTGTTTGTGGTATAACTAACTAACGTGCTACGGGGTTTTTTTTTTTTTTGCCAAAGTGTATTTTCAAAGTAAGGTAACTAATATAACAAAAAAAATCTTGGCCATGATTATGTGACAAGCTCATGAACAGTATGCTTCCAGTCAGTTTGGTTACCTGTGATGACAGAACTAGCCATTTTTCCTGTCCATCCTTTGGGAGCTTTCTTACAGTTGTGTGCACGTAAATACCGCCATGGCTTGGAGGCACCTCCAGGACTTAGGTCACCAAAGCGGAAGGCTAACATTGAAAACTGTTCAAGTCATGTAACTTGGATTCAAGTGCGACTCAAGTCACGGCTTTGATTACTCTCGACTCAGCAAAAGTCTTAACTTGGAATCGGACTTGGGGTGAAGACTCGAAATGACTTAAGAGCCTTCATAGACCCATTTTAAACCATTTATTTCCAGTAGTTAAAGTAATATTGAAACTTAAAACTGAGCCCTTTCTATTGCTTGCACGGTGCTGTATCACTATAATCTGAGTCAACTATAAAGACTATACTTTACTAAATATAAAATAACTACAACATGCAAAATATGTGCGCTGAAGTGCTCATATACGCGGTGAGTCAAGAGTCACAGGACAGATGAGAAAGCTTATCTTTCAGGCCGTTTCTGGAACATGGCTGCCATCGTGAAAGCCAATATGTTGGCTTAAGGGCAATAAGGTGGTCATGTAGCACATCAGTGAAGACCAGAATTGTTTCAGAAATCAATTGCAGAAATCCTTCAATT
Organism: Parotocinclus haroldoi; assembly: GCA_034779995.1. NCBI lineage: Eukaryota > Metazoa > Chordata > Actinopteri > Siluriformes > Loricariidae > Parotocinclus > Parotocinclus haroldoi. Next base: position 7,394 of record JAUZST010011134.1, on the reverse strand, counting down.
TCATTTGTGGTTCAAACGTACAAAGTTTTTGTTGTTCGTCACAGGTAATTGAAGACGGTATTGATGATTCTGATGTCTGAGGAATGCATAATAAATGACACCCAGAAAGAGACCCAATTTCACAGAGCTCTGTTACATCCCTGATAGTCAAATTCAGGGCTGTGGACGACAAGACACATGGTGATCGCCTGATGAGAAGAAACCTCAACAATGATTTTGACAGCCTTTGCAAAAAGTCCATAATGCAGCACGCAACTTGTCCTGTGATTTTTTTTTTTTTTTTTTGGCTGTAGTTTGCACAGTAACTAGCTAGCTAACTTTGAGAGCTAATGATGAATGATAGCTGAAGTGAACAGCGCTTTTTCCCATAGTATTGATCTTTCTTCTGTCTGCTCTTGTTTTTAAAAACACGTTTAAGAAGGTTCATTATCATTCACTCATTCACTTTCTTATCTGCTTAATCCTGGACAGGGTCGCGGGAGAGCCGTTGCCTAGCCGGCGGCATAGGGCGCAAGGCAGGAACAACCCTCGACAGGGCACCAATCCATCGTAGGGCACATCCACTCACACAGTCCTACACACATTCACACACTAGGGGCACTATAGAGACACCAATTAACATAACACGTACTGTGTTTGAACCGTGGGAGGAAACCGGAGTATCCGGCGTACACTGGGAGGGCATGCAGACACCTCACAGAAAGCACCCAGAACGCTCCGCCTAGGATTGAATTTCTCGCTACGAGGTGACAGTGCTAACCAACAAGCCACTGTGTCGCCATAGATTCATGTGTTTATGTTTAATATCAGTTTAATATGCTGTGAATGAACTACATTGTTGGAATGACCTTTGGTGACTTGACTAGCAATTGAAATTTAGGACTTGAGACTTCCTCTTCCTGACTCATAACTCGTCCGTCATAACTTGAGACTTGACTTGAGACTTACTTGTTATTTGCATCTTATTGACTTGTTCCCATCTCTGTTAGTATCTAATAATTCAACAAACACAAAAAGCAGACTACTAAAACGATACAATTTTAATGCAAAGTATTACTTTAATTTTAGTAGAAATGCAATGTTAGACTGTGCAGTTACACTTGACTTTGTGTCTGTTATTTAATCTGCTGTTACTTGGTGATAAGCAAAACCATATAATGGAGTGTCAGATGTGATCGAAATAAATAGTATTCAGAAATAAGGGAAAAGTGATTAATGGACTGGTTCAGACACATGCTGCATGGATAAATCCCTTGCACCACTGGTTCCTAAACCTTTTCTGCAGGATTTTTCTAAATGAATATGAGGAATTTTAAAAAAATCATTAAACAAGATCATCAGAACAGCAAATGAAAAATCAAGGAAATTTGAGATGCAAACTCATGACTGAGTAGAAACTGACATATTCATGCGGTGAACAGAAGCATGTCAAACTGGACGAGAGTGCCCCACATTGTTCAGTAGAGTGTTTGGTCACCTAAGAGTGCCAAAACACACTGACAGTGATGGGGCATGGAAAGTTCTTGTTGGATCCTTTGCCACTCTTGCTCTAGGGCAACTTCCAACTTCAGAAGTGTTGCGGGAGGCATTGGATGGGTTGCCAGACATCTTCCCAATTTTTCTTTGACGAGATGTGCAGGGTGAGGTATTGCATTGTTGTCCATGAAAAGAACTGATCTCAACTGTCCCAGAGTAGGCATTGCTGCATCTGCTCTTTCTTGCCAATAAGGTAGCGAGTAAGTAGAAAGGTTTCTTGCTGTAGTGGCAGGTGGGCGACCCTGCCCTGGTCTTTTTCGTACTTTTCCAGTTTCGTTTCTTGAAACGATTCCACATTCTGCTAATCACACTTTGGGATGCACTAAGTGCTGTTGCCACTGTTGGCTTTCCAAACTTCACATTCAGGCAAATCATGTTGCAGAGGCATTTCTAGGGCTGGGAAATTGCAGGATGTACACTTGAGGAAATGTTCAGATGCTCCAGCACTTTCAGCCTTTTGATATAGTGCATGTTCACCAATCAAATAAAAAGGTATTTTTGCATCTCGTTTGCATTATGTTATACTTTTTAGACTTGTTTGCTTTTCTGATGCTTGTGGTGAAATCATAAATAAAATCTTTTTTATATCTTCATAGTCATTTTGAAACATCCCCTAATATGTGTGAGGTGTGAGGTGTGAGGTGTGAGGTGTGAGGTGTGAGGTGTGTGTGTGTGTGTGTGTGTATGTGTGTATGTGTGTGTATATATATATATATATAATGTATTGACTATGCTGTTGCTCATTGTAGCCATTTGTGTGTAGGGGAAAAGCACATGCGACTGAACATGTCCGATGCCCCTTATGAGCTCAACTCGAGCCCTGAGAAGGAGCGCGATGTACTGTGTGCTCATTCTGGAGGTGACCCTGCTGGTTTATCTGCCATGGGGAGCCGTTACCTCCGCACCACTCGAGGAGGAGAAGAAGTAGAATCTCCCCGTGCCCTGCGTCTGCCTCCTCCTCACCCAGCCTGCGTTTCCGAGTTTACTCCTGTCATCAGCTCAGTCTATGGGCACATCAATCCCTTGAGCCAGCGACTGAACTGTGCAGGGGGCATTGGCATGGCTCTGCCTGGGCGAGAGGCAGGTGAAGGCCATGAAGATGTGCCCTCAGGGCGCAGCCGTGCTGCCTCGCCCAGTAACGGCTGTCAGGACTCGACGGATAACGAGAGCATGACAGAAGATCAGGGCATCACTTCTGCCACCACCAACCACCGTGGACGAGAACGCCACAGTCCCAGTCACGCCAAAGAAACAGATGTGGAGGGAGAGCGAGAGAGAGGAAGGGCTCCATCTAAGGAGAGCCCCCGTTCTCCTCCCTCAGCCAGTTTGGCTGTGCAGCTGGTGGACGGTGAGGGGCGACCTGTGCGCTCGTTCCGCTGCGAGCACTGCCGCATCTTCTTCCTGGACCACGTCATGTTCACCATTCACATGGGCTGCCATGGCTTCCGTCAGCCCTTTGAATGCAACATCTGCGGCCACCGCAGCCAGGACCGCTATGAGTTCTCCTCGCACATTGTCCGAGGGGAGCACCAAGTGGGCTGAACCACTCTGATTGAGGGTTGGGGGGTTGGATTTAACATACACATGAGATGGATATTTACAAGAGAGTACGGGGAATAAAGGTAAGGGGGGGGTGTATGCTGCTTTAAGATGACATGGAGTCCAGTTTGGTCTGCACCAGATCCGGATGAGGGGGACAGGACATACTGAGGACGTAACGATACCAGGCTTTATCATCAAAGGCTAACCAGGACAGGCGCAGGTGTAGTTTTGCCTGGTGATTAGGGAGTTTAAATTAAAAGAGACGGATTGAATCGCAGCACCTGATTGCTCTCCCAAATCGATTGGCAAAACTCATCTGTTTTGCTTTAGAAGTGCCTTTCTTTGTGGGGTTTACCTTTTCCGGGTTAGATAGAGAAATTTGGTGCTTAAGCATGCAGCAGCAGGAGGCGGGGGTCAGTTACATATTGCCAGCTGCATTTGTATACAGTCCACATTTTCAAAGTTGTCAGCGAGTGTATGACATGAAATGTAGTATAGTCTAAAGTGTACATACAGACTCTGTGTTCAGACTGTTGACTTTACAGTAGATACAAGGGACTGTGGACTATAGGGGACTCAGGGAGGACACAGGGGGGCAGAACAAGAACCATGAAGGCCTCTGGAAGTGTACAAGGAAGGAGATTTGTGTGTCCGCCATAAAAATGGAGCACACGTACACATTGCCTTAAGTAGTTGCTTTATATTAGTCTGCATGATCTAGGTGTTAACTTGTACGTGCTTTTTGATGCATTGTGGATTCAGGGGGCACAGAACAACCCGATTGCCTGACCATTGCAGTCTTTCGATCAGAGGCGTCACAGGGCTTGTGTGGAGGATTACAAATTAGGCCATGTCAGTTCTATATATCTGAAATAACTTGTGCTAAATGTCTCGTTTAAACGGAAATTAACTTGAAATATTTTGCCTTAGTTTTGGAGTGTACAGCCGTGAATAACCTGTTAAGTCTCTCAGACCTGCTGGTTTCCTTTGTGCCTCAGAACTTGATTGTTTTATCTGAATCGACCTCACCTCAAGATGAAGTTCGTTGAACTTCGTGACTACAGTGTGCTTTTGCGGTATGAACTCCCCCTCACATCCAGTCTCTGCGAAGACGAAACAGTCGCCTAGCTTCAGGTTATTTAAGGTACGGTGTTCTTAAAACCGGGCTAGGTTCGGCATAGTGAAGCACAGCGAAGCGAATGAAGGCTGGTGCAGATCAAACTTCGACTCCTTGCTTTCTGTGACTGATGAACAATGAGGAGGCGTTGTTACCTCAGAGGAGGTTTGCACTTTTTCTGCTTAAATGTGAGTGTTTTGCTGGGGCTGTTCGGGTGGGGGGGGTAATTCTTAAAGGCTTTTGGACCTCTTACAGTACATAATGGTGACTGAGCTTTGGAACATGTTCTTTTGCTTTCTGAAACTGCTCGATTGCACTGATTTCTGATAAGAGAAATGCTATTTAGGGAAATAAGTACAAATTTGATACGACAATATGTAGGTTATAAAGACCAGATAAACAGTGTGCTGTTTTTAAAATTCTATGAAATACTATTTTCCTAACAAAAGCATTCATTGTCACAAAAGGATTCGGAGCAGAAAATTCTCCTCGTGTTGTAAATTCGGTGCTTGGTTGTTCGTGTGGCTTCTGCCCTTGATATTGGCCTCGTATCCTGTATGCTTGTCCTGTGTGATCATGTCCGTACGAATTAACGTATAGAGGTACACAGTACTCTCAGTATCTACAGATTGCTGCTTGAGCTGAAGGAAAGGAGTGAAGCTGTCGTGAAAGGATTTTGTACCATCTTGCCAACATGTCGTGGCCTGTTTAGTCCTCTTGCACAAATTAAGATGTAAAGCACCAATGAGCAAGTTTCTGAAAAAAAAAAAAAAAAGTCAAAGATTTTGTTGTTGGAGGTTCATTCGGTACAGGCTTTTTAATGTGGACCGTGCTTAGGGATACTTGGATGTTTTAGCATGTTTGTCACCTGACCTTTGTGAAGACAGCCAGCTATTTCCCAAACCTGCTTATGTGTGATTCCTTGATCTAGTGTCAGCCCTCCTGCTAGCTGAAATGCATCGGAAGACCTCGTAATCCTAACCTTTTGGATCCATGCCGGTGAAAGCCAACAGTGTGAATGATTGTGAAGTGAGACCAAAACCAGTATTTCTACAGTCAATAGCTTTGCACCCTTCATAGCGGAAGAGAACTCCTTCTTGTTTCTTCTACCACAGACTAAGATTTTTACTTGAAATTATTTAAGAAGTCAACTATATGATACTTAATGATGCACTTAATGGTTGAGATGAAACAATGTAAATAAGTACGCGGTATGTATGCGTGAGAAGGTAGCATGTGTGCTTATTTGTTCGCTGGAAATCTGGAATTGTTCAGCTTGTATATCAGCTGCAAACTTCTCCCCATTTACTCCACTGCAGCATCGCTGCTGTTTCCTTCCCAAAGTTTCTTCCCCAAACCCCTTGTGTAATGAACTAAAATGAATATTTTTAAATGATCTGTGAAGCAACACTAGCAAGCAAGCGTGAGAGAGCGAGCATTTTGGTGAGGCAGGGACGAAGCTCCCTTTCATACTCAAAGGCTTTCTTCTGGGCTCAATGTTTTTAAAGGCTTTGTGGAAAAAAAAATGTATATGACAAAGAAAAACTCTTTACCTCAGATTTGTTAAAATAAAAAAACTGCCTCATGTTCTTTAAAAAAAAAGGTGTGTTGGTTTTAAGAGGTGTTGTTTGGTTTTGTTTTTAAGGAGTGACCCAGCATCTAGTTGAAGTAATTTTTAATGTCTAATAAAGTAATATTTGTGGTATCTTCTGTCCACTTAAAACATCTCACAAATTGTTTTTAACTTGTGTCCTCAGTCCATCTTCAATCTCTTTTGAGGTCATGCATGAAAACTAAGGTATGGGCACAGACCTATATTTAATACCTTTTTAACTAATATAATTTGAACACAAGGCTGGGTAGTAGTTCAGTCTTTTAATTTAAAATGACCTCCAGTGACAGTGATGACACTGGAGTACACAAAACATTTATAACTTCTTTATAACATTTATAACTATAAAGTTCAGGCGACCGCTCATCTTTTCCATGCTTCTAAAATTGTCCCTTAGTCAGTGATCATCTGCGTCTGACCACATGCTGCTGGCGGGATAGTTGTGTCGGCATATTTTTTAATCCACAGAGGTTTACAGACCTCAGTGCACACACAAGCATATCAGCACCATATAAGTGTTGGCTTTTGAAACAAAGTGAACCGAAAGAACCCTAAATTTTAAGCCAGATGAAACTCAAACCGTTGTCTATTTATCTGCTAAATATATCCTTGAGAACCAGTAGACCATATTACATACCTCAACAACATATAAAGCACACGATCTTGCATTCAGAACACCATGAACAATCCATTACCTATTACAGAAGACTGTAGCATTTTTAAATAGCCTCTAGTGATGCACAAATTCTCCACGAAACCAAAATTTCACGTTGTTAAGCTGAAGATGGAAAGGTTTTCTGTTTTGTTCGTTTCACGTTGCAGTGCGTTACTGACCGTGGAGGAAGTGTCACTGTCATGTTGAAGAAAGCAGTTTGAGATCATTTGAGCTGGGTGACATGGTACGTTATCTTGCTGGATGCATCCGTCAGGAAATGGTACACTGTGCTCATAAAGGGATGCACGTGCTCAGCAACAATACTCAGGTAAGCTACAGCTTTAAAATGATGCTTAGGTGGTATTAAGAGTGTGTCAAGATATCGCCAACACCATTAACCCACTAGCAGCAGCCTGAACCGCTGATGCAAGACAGAATTTCATGTTGCTTCTGCCAAACTCACTCTGTAATCCAAGAAATTTAGACTTGTCAGATCAGGCAACATTTTTTCCAATCTTCTGCTGTAGCCCACATGCTTCAAGAATCAAATGTGGTGTGCGTGCAGAAATGTTCTTCTGTAAACGTCGGTTGTAATGGGTGCTACTGCTGCCTTTCCATCAGCTCATGCCAGTCTGTCTCCCATGTCTACATCCCTAAATGCACCGTGTTAGAGGCAAGTGACTGACTGATTAGGGGACATTTCAATATGAATATGAAGCGATTAAAAAAGAAGCATTTGAATTTATTTCATTAAACAAGATCATTCAAAATGAAAAGATAAAGAAAGTTGTTTGATTATGCAAATAAGATTTAAACTCGGTTATGGTGATTGAGTAGTAAGTGATATATTCATGGGGTGAACAGAAGCATGTCAAACTGGACGAGAGTGCCCCCACATTGACTGTTCAGTAGGGTGTATGGTCACCCAAGAC
>JAUZST010011133.1:0-12070 GCA_034779995.1 Parotocinclus haroldoi | reverse complement strand
CACACACACACACACACACACACACACACACACACACACACACACACACACACACACACACACAGACACACACACTCCTTAGAAGCGAAGGCTTGTCCGGTCCGGTGTAATACCACCGTCAAACAGCAGAGGGCAGTGTTTTATTCTCACAGCTTAACTCAAACTCGAGGAACTTAATTAAATAGAACAATTATTCATTAACTAATGTAACTTTACTAACTAATTTAAGCTCGTGTGTGTGTGTGTGTGTGTGTGTGTGTGTGTGAGAGAGAGAGAGAGAGATCAGAGGCTCTGGAAGTGTGTGAGCCTTAAAAGCATAAATATATCAAATTATTATTTTTATGCTTAAAAAATAAAACACATAAACAATAAAGCAGACAAACAAAATAGTTTATTTTATTTTATTAACTATTTGTAATAGTTTAATAACTCAGTAATATGAAAATAAAAATGCATGCAGATAACTTATATATAATATATATATAAATATATATATATATATATATAATAACTTAATACATATGAATTCACCTACTTTATCTATAAAACGAATTAATAATTTGGGGCCAATATCATGAAAGCATCAGTAAATAAATACATAAATAAAAAGAAAAAATAAAAACAATAAAATGAATTAAATAATAAAAAAATATGAAATGGTTTATCTTACCACCGATTAATGAATAAATAAATAAATAAATAAATGAATAAATGAAGTACCTTATTGTTTGGACCACATTTAAAATGTTAAATAAATAAATAAAACAAATGGCCTTTTTTTTTTAAAAAAAAATGAGGTGTAATAGTTAAAAATAATAATTACCAAGAAATAAAATAATTATATAAAGCTGCTTACTGTATGTATTACATGTTTAAAATAACAAATAAAAACAAAATCATTAAATTCAATAAACAAACAAACAAATAAACAGATCTAAAATAATACGGGGAATAAAATAAAAATATATTTAATATTTTGTATTATTATTTATTGATTATTCTATTTAAAATTAAAAACAGATCATTAAAACACAAAAACACAAAGTAAATTAACAAATTACTTATTTTATTCACCATATTCAATTCAGTTTTATTTCTATAGCGCTTTTTATAACGTAGCATCGTCTCAAAGCAGCTTTACAGTAATACAATGATCTAAAAGGCCAATCCCAAGTTGAGCAAACCCAGGGCGACAGTGGCAAGGAAAAAACTCCCCAAAACGGTTGGAAGAAACCTTGGGAGGAACCAAGACTCAACAGGGGACCCGTCCTCCCTGAGCGGCCTAGATGTTAATTAAACAAATACTAAATGTATATTAAATCATAGGAACTGTCCTGTACTCCGGACAGGGCGACGTCCTGTCGTCTCCTGTGAATTGGTGTTTAATGGTGCCGTTTTTCAAAAACGAAAAGCGAGGTTCGAAGTAGAGGCTAGGTTGCAATGCGAGGGTCGGGTGGTGTTATAATAGGGTCCTGGGATGGGCTTTGATGGAGCCTGTCTGATATGGGCAGGTTGGCCTCCCATACAGGCCTGGTACTTGTGCCTACGCTTTAGTCGAAGTCAAATTTCTTTCTAGAGCGCTTTTTACAATGTGTGCGTTGCCCCAAAGCAGCTTTACGATCGTATACGATCTTAAAGAGGCCAGTCCCAAACTGAGCGAGCCTAGGGCGACAGTGGCAAGGGAAAAGCTCCCTGTATGTAGAAGAAAGAAACCTTGGGAGGAACCAGGACTCAAAAAGGGACCCTCCATGGGTGGCCTGGATGTTATTTGAAATAGTTACGCTTGAATTAATAGTCAAATTAAGTACATAATAACAATTTTGAAATATTGAGTCCTCAGCGGGAAATCCTTGGAGACACATGGAGTCTCCTGAGAACTAAAGGATGGAGGGAGTTACTGCACTCTGGTGTGGGACTGACAGCTAGTAGAGCGATGCTGAAGACGAGGAGCGTCCAAGTGTGGTGCTGGAGCATCGGCTCGGAGAGAAAAGAGAATAGGTAGTTACTTTAGCCTGCCAGTATCATCTCTGTGGGATTTCCTCTCTGTGGGCCTGGCCGTTCCAATCCACAGTCCAGTACCTTAATCATTGCCACGGTCAATTTTAGCAGGTCTCCCTTATCTAGATTTACTTACAATCCAGGCAACTGTGGGTCAAGAGGCTTGCTCAAGGACGGCGGTGGCGCTGGACCACGGACCTTAACCCCGAATCCGCCACAGTCCCACAATGACTGGATGTGCATTGTACTGATTATACATTAGATATTATTACATCAAACATAAGTTAGGTGCCCAAACGTGAGGTTAGAGTTCTTGGGGCCGCCAAGCCGACGTGATGATGCACGGTTGTTTTTCATACCACTTCATACCAGAAACGCTCGTATTAGGTGCACTCCATTTATACACGCCCCTTTTTTACTTAGCGAGGGCTGAGGATCCCATTTAGAACCACTTCTGCTGGCTCTTATGGCCACGAAGGCATTGGAGAGCTGCAATTAATACAAACGCCGTCATAGGTCCTCACTGCGGATCCGTTAATCATCACTTCAAAGCGATTCGGCTCCAAAAAAAAAAACAACAAAAAAAAAACAAAGTTTGCCGTAGTTCCGCCAGAGAGCCGATATTTTAGGACATGGAATCTAGCCCTTGATTCATCCACTAACTTTCCATCTGCCCCTAATCCGATCAGGGACGTGACGTGCAGACGTCAACGCGAAAGGCCAACTTTGGGAAGCGGTGGAACGGGAGATTCACGTCACGGACGTGCAGCCGACAAATCTGCGGCGCCTGCGTGACGCTGCGGACCAGAACCTCTTAGGAAGGATCTCGATTACACCTCGATGAAGAATTAAGACTTTTTAGACGATATAAAGCATCCATAATCGTGACACTCGGGCGTCTTTACGTAACGCCGGAATGGATCTACACAGAGTACGGAGTACTTCCGTTACGTGGCTCACACGTAGAGTAACAGACACGGCAGAAAGTGGGTTCTGCCATGGAGGACTTTGTCCCAAAAAGGGGAGGGACTCTGGTAGTGCGGAGGTGATTTTTGGTACCAAATATCAGATGTGAAACAAACCACAGTGATATGGAAGCTACGCGAAAGGTCTGTACCGACAAATCGACCGCGTTCCACCGACCTAAAGCAGGAGGAAGATGCTGTCGGAATATATCGCCAAATATATCGTTATCGCAAAAGTACCCTAAAATATCGTGATATTATTTTAGGGCCGTATCGCCCAGCCCTAGCACGCAGGCTTAGTCTCATGCAGCTTTGTTTTCAGGCAGGTCGTTACACCTAATTAAAAGCGAGCGATACGACTTGAGCCCATTCTGCTCTCGGCACAAGTCCACGCCCCCTTTCATTAAGTCAGGTTTCTGCATTTTAAAAACCAAAGTCTTGGCACATTTGAATAATTAAACCTGTCTGTTGCTACCGAAAGCGTGATCTCTTAGACGAGCTGCTCGCTCACTGTGCTGTAAAATCCAAACGCAAGCGAGGAGCACATCCGTAAATCGGCGCTATTGCCATTTCCATAGCGCGCTACAAGCAAGAAAAGCCGCTTTTCACTGGCTTTTCAATGCGCTTTGTAAAAGATGGGCTCGCTGCATTCAGGTTTGTCTTGTTCGTCAGCAGAATTTCAAAGAGGCTTAAAGAGAGACGAGAGCCAAGCACAAAAAAAAAAAAAAAAAAGCGGCATGAAGGGCTTGGTTTTTAATCCCGCTCTCACGGTGACACAATACACACTGATTATACAGATAGGTTAATGCGTTTGGGTGAGACACAGGTACTGCATGATGTACTGCCTTGACAGTTTGTTGTAAGCAGGAATCCGGGAACTGTAGAGAAAAGTCATCACACCCTGTCAAAATCACCCTTACCTTGGTTTCACATCACGCACTTCAGTTGAACTTTATCCGTCTGTATTTACACCTAATAACAGTACAGGTACGCTCAGGTCACCTTCCAGATCACTCATCGGACCCTCACCTGACCGATCTGATCTGATGTAATCAAGTTTTGATTAGTCCAGAAGAAAACCAGCCGTTTCCTTTGAGGATTCCACTACTGGCTGTGCAAACCTTTTAGGGTTCCTACCTCCCGCCCCGGGACGTCCGCCGTCCTCGCCGATTGCCCTTACGGAGCAGAGTTTATATCTGGTGCTTAAATTAGTACCTGATTACGAACATCTGCTTTCCCCGTTACTTAAGGGCGGGTTCTAGCGTTGTTCGTGGCCAGGCCGTCACACTCGCTCCATCTGCGTGCACGACCACCGGTGCTCCATGGCCTCCCGAGCTCATGCTCGGCCTCTGGCGTTCCAGAGCCCCCGGTTGCCTCGCGATTTGGGAGACGTCCCAAATCAGCGCTCTATCGTGCCCACTGCACTTCCGCCCTTCACTCCGGGAGGCAACACAATGGCGCCCCCTTTTTTACTTTCCTTATGTTCGGGAGCTTTCGCTCCGGCCTTTTCCCCTTTTTAGATTGTTTATCTATTATTTCCCCATTATTATGATACGCCGTGGGATTCCTCGCTCCCCGCACCCTTGGGTCCTACGACAAATCATAACAAAACCATAGTGGATTTGACGTATCCAGACAGAGTTACCTTAAGATACCTTCGTAGTTCAACTTGAACTAATAGGACCAACGATAAACCATGTAGTAGAGTTACTATGGTTATTCTGTAGTTTCTACTATGAACTACAGCGGTATCTTAATGTAACTATGCTTGGATATGTCGAATCCACTATGGTTTTGCAAGACTCGGCGATTACCAGTTACTATAGGAACCAATCATGGTTCATTTCTCTAAGACGTACCAAAAACCAAGACATTTCCCAATGTGGGGAATCCTTTGCATCGCCAGTCGTGGAATCCTCAAGGAATGGCTGGTTTTCTTCATGACTAATCAAAACTACAAGTGAGGATACAGAAGAATTCACAGGCTTTAATCGTGTATTAATGTACGGCACCAGCGGCACTGCCTGAATCGGGCCGTCCCTCCAAACAGGGCTGATCTCACTGATGAGGAACGCTACCAAGAGTCCAAGAGCAACTTTAAAAGCCTTCGTGGCCGAGGTTTGTCGGTCCGCGTTTCGATCGTTTGCTCTTTCCATGTGCTCGAAGGTTTTCTGGTCGCCCTGGAGACTTTGGACTTAAAATCCATACACTATGCTTGGAAAAAAAAAAAAACGTAAGACAGGACCCCGCTGGACAGCCGACGATGTGGTGCCAAGCGGTGGGACTTCCAGCACAACGACGGCTAAATGCACCACGCAAAAAAGAAAAAAGGCTTTGTTTAATGTCACATCGGGGTCTGTTAGCGATGGGACCAAGGTTATAGCGATACTACTCACACACTCTGGCAGTTTTAAATCAACCATTTAAGCTCATGAGTAGCATAGAAAGACGTCCTCGAGAGGCCAAGGTAGAGCCACGGCTTAAATCCGATCGAGATCTGGGACATAAGGATTTTTCCAGCATTTGAACGCGATGGTACGTTTGGTAACCGAAACACACCCGTCGCCAAAAGTACCGGGACGCCCAAACGGCGCTCCTGTTACGAGATCCTGTAAAGTGGCTTCTCCCGACATTTAAAATCATTCAATTCCAAACGTTTATAGGTTATATCCCTCTCACACGTACCAGCACCAGTCATTTCAAAGGGCCCCTGGTACACTTTTATTTACTTGAAGTGCAATAAGGCCCATGCCTTAGCTGAACCCCTTTTATTGAACGTGGCTCTTGGCATTTACATATGCCACCTTTCAGAGCCTGGGAAATGGCAATATTGGCGCCGACAAATGAAGGCGGCGGGGAAGAAATTGGTGGTAGGAGACAGTGATTTAGGACTGGCCAGATAAGCCTGCACATCTGCATGTAATTGAAACGTGTATAAGGCCAGCGTGACGGATACGGCCGTTTGTCTTCCTCCGTGCTGGCTGAACGGGAAACGGCGTTAAAGGCGATCGAGGGTCGTTTGCTTGAAAAAAAAAAAAACCAAGCCGGAAAGGCGAAAATAAATAAATAAGTCAATAAAAACTGCCCGTTCCAACAGAGGCAATAACTTTTGGATGACCTTTTTTTCCTCCGGAGCAACGCGTTGGGCATAACATTGATTCATTCCTCGGGTTTATATGAGGAGATTGGATGCTGAATATTGTTTGAACCCGACTACGGAGCAGGAGCAGAGCGGCTCAGGCTTTGCGCTCGCGCTATTCCAGATGCGCCGGGTCATTTAATCATCCCCGAGTCGCCGAGTTGCTTTGTGAGGCCCAATACTTTAAAAAACAGGAGGACTGTCTAGTCAGATCTCGTCACAGAGGGACGTGGTTAGAGCAAATATAATGCATCTTCAGAGCCTGGCTTTTGAGGCTCGAACGTCGGACCGTAATGGCCTCGGTGAGGTGCAATTTCTTTTCTGGCGGCGCAAATTTGGAACGGGATGCTAATAGGACGCCCCCAACGTGCTCGAGTTTGACAGTGTTCATAGAGGAAATGTGAGCAGATGTGGAGGGGGCGTATTACCCGTTGCCGTCTAAGATCTGAACATGAGAACACATTTAAAGTGAACGCAATGGAAGACCACAAAAAGGTAAAGACAGCACACTCTTTTGAAGTGTGGAACGACACAGGGCATATAATAGTCTAACAACACACGATGTAAGGCCGTAATGTAAGCGTGTGTGTACTGGATGCGCAGAAAACTGAGTTTATTATAGTTGGCTCTAAAGCTGTTGGCTCCACAACTGCTATAAAACTCTCCCTGACGCCGTTTTCTTCGATCCGATACCCTGTTTGGAACCGCATATCAAATCGCCGACTAAATCTGCCGTTTTTCCACCTTCGTAACATCTCTCGTATCCGCCCCCTACTATCCATTACGGCTCCCGAGACACTGGTTCATGCCTCCGCAACCTCTCGACTGGACTCCTGCCACTCATTGCTATACAGGCAACCTTCAAACTGTACAAAATGAATACAAACAGGGCTGATCTCACTGATGAGGAACGCTACCAAGAGTCCAAGAGCAACTTTAAAAGCCTTCGTGGCCGAGGTTTGTCGGTCCGCGTTTCGATCGTTTGCTCTTTCCATGTGCTCGAAGGTTTTCTGGTCGCCCTGGAGACTTTGGACTTAAAATCCATACACTATGCTTGGAAAAAAAAAAAAACGTAAGACAGGACCCCGCTGGACAGCCGACGATGTGGTGCCAAGCGGTGGGACTTCCAGCACAACGACGGCTAAATGCACCACGCAAAAAAGAAAAAAGGCTTTGTTTAATGTCACATCGGGGTCTGTTAGCGATGGGACCAAGGTTATAGCGATACTACTCACACACTCTGGCAGTTTTAAATCAACCATTTAAGCTCATGAGTAGCATAGAAAGACGTCCTCGAGAGGCCAAGGTAGAGCCACGGCTTAAATCCGATCGAGATCTGGGACATAAGGATTTTTCCAGCATTTGAACGCGATGGTACGTTTGGTAACCGAAACACACCCGTCGCCAAAAGTACCGGGACGCCCAAACGGCGCTCCTGTTACGAGATCCTGTAAAGTGGCTTCTCCCGACATTTAAAATCATTCAATTCCAAACGTTTATAGGTTATATCCCTCTCACACTCCCAGGGCCCCTGGTACACTTTTAAGGCACCATCAAAGTCACTACAATACTTTCAAACCGTACAAAATTCCGCTGCCAGGATTCTAACTGGCACAAAAACGGTTTGAACACGTCACCCCTGATTTAAAGCGGCTTCATTGGCTGCCATTTTCCATGCGTATCCGCCCCGTTTACATCTCGGATCTTCCAAAAAATGTGTACTCCAGCCCGTAGCCTCAGATCGTCCGATGCCAGACTGCTGGGAGTTCCGAGGTTTAGGCCGAGTACCGGAACTCTTTACCAGTTTCTTTGCGCTCGGCTCCACTTCTCTGCCTGAATTCGAAACCTTAATTAAACGCATGTTTTCCAGCTATAGTTTTCCTCTTCTAGGTTTTTTCGGAATGTAATTTTGTTGTGTACGATCCCCTTTTAAAGCGACCTTGGGTTTGTGAAAGGCGCGAGAAAACAAGCTGCACCTGATACCCGTCAAACTCATGAGCCGATTGGACCCCGAGGCGAACCGATTGGTTTCCGTCTCCACCTGGGACGAAAAATCAGTCGCGCTCGACGTCCATTCCTCTCCTGAACGTCCTGAGAGCGAGGACCGCACGGCGGCTAACGTCCTTTATGGACGGTACGCGATTCAGGAGGAAATCGTTCCTTTGAACTGACGCTCGCACGGCCACGCGGGCGCCAAATTGCTCTGAATTATTGGCGACAAGCGTACGGCCGGGGGTTTATCGCGCGTTGACAGTCGCCACCTTGGATCGTATCGCTTCATCATCAGAATGCGCTCGGGCAGCGTTTTCTTCATTCGGAATGCTAATCGGGTCCACGCGACAGGTTCACTGATGCCTGTGGTCATCCGTCAAAGCGGCCGATTGATGCCCAGCCTTGGATGAAAACACATGAGCTTGCAGTCCTGGCATTATTGAAGGAGCGAGATTTGACACGCCGTATTGACGCGGCGCACGTCGGTGCGGGCTGATGCCGAGTTAACCAGACAGCGCTTGCAATGCTCGGCTCGGACGGTCGCTCCACCAATTACAAGTGATTCATGTTCCGCAGCAAAACACAGAAGGGTTACAATGGGATTCGACTTGGCGCACAAATAGCAGCGTGGGACTTGAGCAGGCGTTGTCTTTTGGTATCCGAATGTGGCTTTCATTTGTTATTAAAACACGTCAGTACTGAATAAAGGTTCGATGATGGCGGTCAAGAAATAACATTAGTATGGCGCTTTTTTTTACAAAGGCTCAACGTCTCACCGTAACACCATATGGTCTTAAAAGGCCAGTCCCAAACTGAGCAAGCCTAGGGCGACCGTGGCAAGGAAAAACTCCCAAAGAAACCTTGGGAGGACCAAGACTCAAAAAGGGACCCGACCTCCTCACTGCGCATCGTCCCAAAGCAGGTTTGCGACATTGCCGTATTTTCTAAGGCCAACCCCAAACTGAGCAACCCTAAGGCGACAGTGGCCAGGAAAATCCCTAAAACGTTACAAGGACGCAACCTAGGGAGGACCAAGCCTCAAAAAGAGACCAGCATGGGTAAGCTTGCCAGTTTTAGTACGTCACCAAAATTCTTCATAGGGTTTACATTTGACCAAAACATAACCTGATGGTCATCACAAACAACTTCTGTCCCGTGATGGAACACTGGGCAGAAACCAATAAACGTTGGCCACGTCAGGACACCTCTGCCTGCAAATTAAACCTCTCACCAGGAGAGAGACCTGAGGCCGCAAGAGACCTCTCTGGGGTCCTACATCCAACGTTCTGGTAATTCTTTGTTTTTTTTTCCACTCGTCTTCTTTTTTTTTTACTTGGTCCTAAACACCATCGGAGCCTGTTGTAGCCCATTCCTCTATAGAGTAAGGGTGGAAGGAGACTGAGAAACTGTAGACTGTACATTGCACCGAATTAGCCGGAATTAGATGCATAGGTATACGTTAAGAGTTTACACCTACACTCGAAGTTGCACTGTGGGGAAAAAACAAACAAACAGGTGGCCGATGTGGGACACTCTGGTTAATATTCTGGTGGGAGACGTTGGGCCCCTGTATCGGCGTGGACATTAATTTGACGGACGGCACCCACCTAAGACCTAACATCACAATGGTCTGGGTGGTGTTGATGTTCCGCCACAGTGTATGTCGCACTAATATCCAGTTTATTGGCGTTACGTTGCTGCCTGGTCATTTGATTCAGTGTAATAAAATAAAATAAACATCTTACAGCAGGTTTTTCCCCCGTTTTGTCTTCACAGAAAGCAGATTAAAAACCTTAATACGTTCTTGTCGTCCTACTTCTTAGGAGAGTAAACTTTGATCCGGGGCACGTGGGAGTAGAGGCGTCGAAATAATCGAACCCCGCGTTCTGTAGGAAGAAAGGCCAGGATTAAGGGCTCCGAGTGCCTCCCAGGGTTTTGGAAACTGAGAACGATTAACGTGGAGATCCTTTCTTTTTGGGCGAAAATGCGCCGTTAATTCGCCGCCTCTTCACTTTCGTGTTGCGGCGTGCGACTGATGTGTTAACTTTCAGCCCGGGTCGTCTCTCTCTTTCATTGCTTCGTCGAGTGTGAAATTTGGAGATAATTACCCTGGTGGCCTGGCCAGCAGATATATAAAAGGAGAAGATCAGGGCATCTGTTGGAGGGGCGGAGCAGCCGATCCGAAACCCTCACTCTTGCTGCATCGACGCAGGAAGAAGCTCAGTCGAGCGCGGCGTCTGGTACAAGCCTCGGGGAGGAACGAGGCCTCTCGTCTTCCTTTTCGGGAGTCCGTCCTTCTGTGTTCCATGCCTCAACTAGAGACGAAACGGTTCGCCGTTAAAGCGAGCGAGAGCCAAAGGGACACGACGCCATCCTTTTGGAAACGATGGTGCAGGTCAACGTGGACGCCTTGTGGCTGAAATGTTCTATAACGGGCGAAACCAAAGCTGATTACGGACTTTCAGAAGATGTGGAGATCTTCTGAAGCCGCTGGTTTATTTTTGCTCTGCTTGCATCGCTACTACTCAAGCTACGGTTCATTAGCCGTTTTAATGATCCCCGCCCAGTGTGCGCGCATGACCCGGGGGAAACGTGGCAGCTCTGGAGCTAGCTCTGTGGCACTGGCCTCTCGACTCCCCCTTGGTTATAAGCTTGGCGTCAAGGAGACCCGAAACGTTTCACGTATGGAGCCATTACTAATTCAGCACCAAACAAGTCCGCGGCCACGGAGTTTTTGATGCTGGTGAAGCATGGCTTGTCCCGCTTCCCAATAATCTGTTGCTACGCACACACGTAGGACAACAGTCCCGCCCTGCTGTTGAAGCTCATGCGCAACGTACACACAGTCTTTTAATCCTCGGCGCGCACTTTGAAATGGATTTTTTGCTACTCAAGCCTACAAAGCTAAAACCGGACCAGTCCCTCTTTACCGGCAATCTTTACCCAAACCCTTATGCTCTGTAGCTCAGACTCGGGTGCGGGTCAAGCATGGCTCAACTGGAGCCATCGATAAGACTAAATAAAGGCTCTTTTCCGTACGGGCAACAAGAACGTCCCGTGAAAATCCAAAAGTCTATTTCTGTCTACAGTCTTGATATGATGTGCATCAGCTTCTACAGGGTTTTTTAGGTTTAGACTGAAGGTTATCTGGATTATTTAAACCACCAGTAAACCGGGCGCTACTTACATCACACACATGCCTCCCATCGCCGAAATGATCTCCGACAACCAAAAAGCCTAGCAACTAGGGCTGTACCGATCCGATATTCCGTATCGGGATCGGCCCGATATGTGGCAAAATCACTGGATCGGAGATGGGATGGAGGGGGACAGTTTAATCCGATATCTTTCCTGTCACGTTTATGTTTTACTACAGTTTGGACGACACGCCGTAAACAGAGACGTGTGACGCGAGCGATAGCTGGAACTCGAGTTAAAACTGCTAGCTAGCAGCATGCTCATCATGCCAGTTATTTTAGGCTCAAGGATGATAAAAAGGACGGAGCCGAAAAAATGGTATCAAGCCAGCCCTGGTAGCAACACACATGGGGAGATTAGAAAAAAAAGGCCAAGAGGTGAAGCCCCACCCTAAATTAGTATGATATTACAATACAGCAGATATTAACCCCTGAGACCTGTGCGGCTTTCTCCTTTATTTCCATTCCTAAAGTCCAGGAACGACACGACCCGACCATCCTTTGTGAACCTCAGGTAATCCATTTGCAACCTTGGTTTTTCGAGAATAAATATATGTTTCATATATACAGAGGAATCCGGTTAATGGGACCAGAATTATTCGGACCGAATCCTAAAGTACAGAAACAAATCCTATTATAGACGTGTAATTTTATTCCCTTATTTGGACCAAAATTACGTTTAATCGGACCAAAGAAGGTGAGAGCGAATAAGAAAAAGAAGCCACGAGTCGCCGCTTAGAGCGGATACAAAGCGGGTCAGCGAGATACGGGAGGATTTT
>JAUZST010011132.1:0-12071 GCA_034779995.1 Parotocinclus haroldoi | reverse complement strand
AGTCTGTTCTACAGAATAAAATGTCTGAATGATCCTCATCCAAGACTGGTGATTCCATACTTTTTGCCAGGGGTTGTATGTCTATTCGTCAGGAACAGAAACCAATCAGTGAGCTTATTTTTATTCACCCATTTAGAGCTCCTGCATGTTTAAATAAAAAAACACCAGTGAATCAATAACATATCACAACATAATATCATATAATGGCCGTATCGACATGTTGAACCACCCCCAATTCTAAGATTTGTTATAGCACATT
Source organism: Parotocinclus haroldoi (assembly GCA_034779995.1). NCBI lineage: Eukaryota > Metazoa > Chordata > Actinopteri > Siluriformes > Loricariidae > Parotocinclus > Parotocinclus haroldoi. Next base: position 11,812 of record JAUZST010011132.1, on the reverse strand, counting down.
TTTGTGGAAATACTTAAATGTTAAATAAACCGTCAACAGCAATGTTAGGCAGGCCCATTCTCAGTCACTTTGCACAAATAAGCAAATGAAATCAGTGCACAGAAAGACTGCTTCGATCTGAATTTGTCCACAGTCAGCACTTTCTACACATTTTACAAGCAAAGGTCATTTAGTCCAATAAGTGTAAACATGATGCTGATAACTGATGGAAAAAAGTGTTAAAGTGAGGTGTTTGTCTCATACCTGTCCATGATCAGTCCATGTGGAATATAAACCCGTTCCAGGTCAGCAGCATAGTGCTTTGGTATGCAGAAGAGGTTGAGGTCATAACCCTGCTCTTCATCTGTGATCTGAAATACACACATTACACATGCACTTAACAGCAACTGAATCTTTAAATTGGTATCTGAACTTTGAGCATTCATAGAGACAAGTAGAACAACAAATCAATGTGACCGTCGTTCACCTATTGTCTAGCTCCTGAAAATCTTTGAGGCTACGCTCACATTACAAGCCACGTTGCTTGATTCTTTTTTGACTATCTAGACCTGTACCTGCCTATAATGTCAACAAATCTGTCCCTGAAGCATCTCACCTGCACACTGATGTGTATATAGCATACACGTCACCTTCATCACCAACATCAAAGGCCATATTTGCGAGGCGAGTTAATGTACAAAGGTGTTTTGGATGTGTTCAAAACAAGCTCATACGTGGAACACATTTTGCTCGAGTGGACAGAAAGCAGCTCATCTGATGTATGTTAAGAAGGTTAAAAAGTCCTGCCCACCGCTATGGTGATAAGTCTTTTGCCTTGAAATTCTTGATTTTACTTTGGCATTGTAGCTACGTTCGTTTTAAGGTGCAGATTGCTATTTGTTTGGCCACTGTTTCAAATAGAAGACTATTTTGGTAGGTCCCTTCCAACTTTGCTTGAATAAATGATGATGATGATGATGACGACAGCACTGAGTGCATGCATACGCCCAAAAACATGCATTAAATCCATGCCGACCATTCTCATTCAGATCACATGTCCACGGATCACATGCGTATGCAGTATAGGACCACATACGAAACCACATCTGATTTGAAAAGATCAAATTTGAAATGTCCACAAGGTCCTGAAATTTTTTTTTTTAAATCTGACCCACATGAAGACAAACAAATTAGTTTTGAGCAAGCCTGGTTAGATTTGTAATGACTCCACACTGATGTATTTTTTTTTAATTGTGCATTTAGGACATATTTAGTATGATTCCTATTATTATATACTTATGCCAACAGCCCCATTTGAATTTTCTCAAGATCATGAAGCTGTAAACAGTAGCGAGCCACTTGATCTGGGAATAGTCTGTACAAACTTTCAGGGTCACTCTAATCATACAGAACTCTAGCCAAAATTTAGGATGTGCATTTTGTCTGGGACAATCTGGCTCAAAGTAAATAGCAGTGCACCTTTCTGGCGCACGTTTAACGTGCACTTCTAAACATTTTAATTTGTGCATGTCCATAGCATCATTTTATAAAAGCTGTTTTAATAGTCCATTGCTCCAATTTGTTCAGGTGTGCTGTTAATTAATAGCAATGTTTCAGAATAAATGCTTATAACATTTCGGAAGTTTGACTGCAGTAGAAATATTCTGAAATAATTACGCTGCAGCTCTCGTGTTCTACCTTACTGAACTGCACTAAAACAACAAATCTCTATTCCAGTGCTTGTTCTATTTCATAACCAACTAAATACATCTAATTTATGGTCTTTAAATAGTTTATTTAATCACAAGCATGTGGATGGCCAAAATGTGCACGCAGAAAGACACTTTGTGAATAGGTTCTGTGCATGTTTCCACTGCCTCTCTTGCCACTTTGCTCATGACACAAATCCATTTGATTGACGGACAAATAAAACAAGATTGGAAAACACTGCCTGGTCTGATGAGCCTTGATTTCTGCTGTGACAGTCAGATGGTAGGGTCAGAATTTAGCATAAGCAACACGAAAGCATCCATCCTGCCTCGTACCAATGCTTCAGGTTGTTGGTGGTGTAATGGTGTGAGGGACCCCTTAATACCAACTGTGTATCATTTAAATGCCACAGCTTATTATGAGCACTGGTTCCAATGATTGTGAAATAATAGGACCATGATGTGTGGATAACTGGAAGCTGTGAGAAATGTTATAATATATAGAAATATACATATTTTAAAAAGGTTGACCAGTCAGTGACGCTGGGAAGCAAAATGATCCCAATTCTGTGAAAAATAAAAAGAAGAGGGAACTGTATCAGTGCCGGGACTTGAAGTTAAAGTAATAGCTACATTGTGCATCTCCTAGGACTAAAAATGTGTGTGAGAGATTTGTTAACCCTTTGAGGACAAAGGAACATAACTACTTTTAAGTAGACTAAATAAGAATGAAGCAATCTACAGTTCTGAAAGGGTTAGGAAAAAAAACACGCAAGGCATCTTTACCCCTGAAACTCTTTCCTTCTACCCTTTCAAGGCCGAAAGTTGTTTTATTTGCATTTGGCATCCATTTGAAAGTACAAGACAAATATGCCCCTTGGTCCTTAAAAGGTTAAAAACACAAACAAACATATTGATCTGATTTTATTCCAAATTTCACTCCAAATGTTGGTACAGTTATTTCAATCCAATTTATTCTAGTCTTGAGCAAGCAATTTTTTTACACAACAGTACTCTGAAGGTATTAAAGATGTAATTTTAGTCACAAGTACAGTGAAGTTGGGGAGCTAAAGGAGGGCAATGTGTGGGCAGGTCCATATGGCTATATTTGTATGTAGCCAGTGTCCTTGCAATAATAGCATTCCCAGAAAATGTAGCACTGTTATCTACATTCAGTGGAAGGACCCCACAAACACGGTAATAAATAGAGGTGTAGGGATATTTTTTGCTGGTCCCCAAAGCGAAAACAAAGCTTCTTTTCAAAAACAAAGACTCAAAAGATCTCAGTCACGGTTACTGATGTTAAGGTTGGGGTTAGGTGTAACGTTAATCAGTAGTCATAATGCTAACAGTAAGTCCCCATCAACCTAGTGACACAAACACACGTGTGTACGTGTGTGTGTGTAAAAAACTGGAACGCACGTGTCGTGCCCTAAGGGCATACATGTTTTGCTAACTATAAAAGAAACCATGAGATTTACAGAGCGTGTCTTTTAACTTGTCATTTTCAGATGTACAATTCCTGGGAGAGGATGGTTAACGTGTGAGAAACGTGCAGCTGTACAGAGGAAGTACTAACAGTCCCTAGAGCGAAACACAAAACACACTGAGAACAACAGTACATACCACAATGCAGGAGCTGTTGCTCGCCATAACCCTCCTGTTACGAATCGGGACCGCGGTCTTTTATCCGATGCTCTTTTTCAGCTCGAAGCCACTCACCTCTGACACCGCAGCGTGACTGTACGAGACTTCCGTACAGTACATTGGGCGTGTTTAGTAGGCTGTATAGTTAGGACGCTGTATCATAAAGCTGTACACTTAATAATAATAATAATAATAATAATAATAACAACAACAACAACAGCAATAACAATAATAATCGCGTTTTTTAGCATTAGCAGGATTTTTTTTATCAGGAGTCAACACTGCCGCGGTCGCACTTAAAAAATATCAGTAAAAAAAAAAAGCTCGAGCTCGCCAGCTAAACTAGGATTTTTTACTGCGCGTCTACATCGTGTTTTACATTCCGCACGTCTACGCTTAGTATAAACTGAAAATCAAGAATAAATTAGTTTTGCACCTTAATAAATATAACCTAGCGAGGTCTAAAGCACAAAAAAGAACTGTAAATAAAATGTTATAACCTACATGAAAACAGTCTGAAAAGGTGGGAATTCAGACTTTCTTTGTTATTAAACATGAAATAATTTCCTTTCCATTAAATCCACTATATTTTAAACTTAATTTTCCTACCTATTCAGAATAAGACTTGAAGCTTATGCTTTAACGTAGAAACTAAATAGCATAATTATAAAAAGGGGCAAACTTGTGATTCAATAAAATGAACAAACCAAATTGTTATTAAGTAACTCCATAATGTTGTTGTTGAGTAACGTTGCACTCGTGCTATGAGTTTCACACACATTTACTGTAGGATTTACAGATTTCGAAGCCCAAGACAAAACAAGTATATGTAAAACATGGTTTAGACGCGCAGTAGAAATCCTAGTGTCGATAACGAGATGATGGTGGCTAAGAAATTTTAAATGAGAAATCTAAATGCTTAAGAAAGAAATTACCACTATTTTTTTATTTAAATATTAAATATATATACAGAAATATATTTAAGATAAATTCTGATTATACTATAACTTTAATGTATATATATATATATATATAAAAATGAAACCATAAATATGTTATCTCTAAATGTTAAAAATAAAACTTCAACGACTCGGTCGAGCGAAATATTTAGCCAACATGCATAACTAGCGCGGGGAAATACCAAAATAAAAGTTAAACTAAGTCAGAAACAACAACTGCTCTGTGGTTGCTAATTTATGACTGGCGTTCCGAATCGCCCTCAAAATGGTCCTTTCAATATTCCTGGCTAAATCGATGGATATCTTGGATGACAGCCAAAGTTTAGGAATGTGGTCCTTCATGGGGATAAAACAGACTATGCGTTGAACTTTTATTTTGGTATTTACTGTGCATGACCGCTAATTTGCATATTGTCTAAATATGAAACATTCAGCTCCAGTACAGTACAGTACATACATACACACATACATAAACACACTATCTATCTATCTATCTATCTATCTATTTATCTATCTTTGTTATAATTGTATTTGTAATAACGATTATAAAATTAATAATTATGTTTAAATGGCGCCCCCTAGTACAGCAGGGTGCATTAGATAGTGCATAATTTATGAGGGGCTTGTACTGTATAAAGAGGGAGAATCAGAGAGCCGCTCAGCCACTCCGGCCAAGTGTTTTGAAATTTGTTCTTTTTTGTAAGCAGTGTATTTCCCCTTTATATTTAAAAACGAAAGTAAATTACGCAGGAACTCGAAATTTAACACATTTAATGTTAGGCTAATAAAGTTGCATTTTTACATTTCGTTTCTAACGTCATCGGTAATGACTAGCAACATTTAATTAGACAGCATCTGTCATTAATTCCACAATTATATATATTTAAAAAAAATACATTTAGCAGTACTCCCCCAATTTCACACACTACACTAAAATGATGAAAATGTCGTGAAGATAAAATTGTCTTCGGTTGATGATGACAACAGTATGCCAATTGCAATATTAGCATAAAAAAGGCAACCAGAGGATGCGTTACCAAGAAGTGTGGTTTTGCACATTTACAGGGCTCTGTTCCCAGTTATCTAGTTAGCGGGTTAGTCATGTATGCACATGCACCACTCATAAAATTAAGGGATATTTTAAAATGCTAATTTTTGTGACATAAAATGTCTCCATCATACTGTAATTTCAACATTTCCTGTGTTGATAAAGACAGAAATTGTGTACTTTACTCTTACTCATTACAGTTGTTGAAAAAGTATACTTCTTCATTGTAAGCAATTGATTTATTCAATTTATGCAAGTCACAAATCACGGCTGCTCGTATCTCCCCTGAATAAAAAAGACTGTAAATGAGGTGTTTTGTAAACTGGTATGTTGTTCAAAGAGCAAGACCCTGTGAAGTTCCATGTTGGTACATACATAAACATCAGTGTGCTGTGTACACTGTTACACAACCAGCATTTATTAAATACTTCCATTAAACAGAAGGAAATGAATCAAATAGGACATGTTATTTAGAGGAGCATGGCTGTAGCCCTCTTAGTAGAAGGGGTATAACTGTGTACAAAACTTAACCACTAAACAGATTGGGATTTTAGAAGTGATTTAACATTAAAGTGGGTGTTGCTAATAGAAAAGCAAATTTGCATTTGAAGCATTTTATTCATTGCATTCATTCTGTTTAGGTAAATGTAACTGAGGCCTTTGTTATAGTGGTCTACTATCTTTTGGTAGGTTACACAATTGGCTAGCTCAAACAGTTATTAGCTATAATTACCTTTGCTGAAGCATTGTTGATTTTCCTTTACTATTTGTGGATGTCCATTACTCCATGTGAAAACCTGAAAGAAACTGACCAAAAAGCATTATCCCCTTAAGCATTTGGAAAAATGCTGGGGCATTATGAGACATGAAGTGCCTGTAGTGAATTTGCATGGTCTGCTCTGTAGCGCTGCTTAGAAATCCAGGAAAATGGACCACAGTGATTTTAATGGGGCACAGCAACAAGTGGGTCCCATGATGCCTCTAAAATGTCTCCAAATAAATCTGCAAACTCCAGTTGTATCTATATTTTAGACAAATGAAAGGAGAGACCTTGATGGTTTTTATTTAATTGCTGTAGCAAACGAATAATCAGAACAGTAACAAAAACAGAGGTTTTGGGAACAATCATGGGTTAAACAAACCATTACGGCACACTACAAAGGCTAAATAAATTAGCACCTCTTGTATCTGTTGATGCGGCAAAGTGTAGTTGGTATGCATAAGTTTACAATACTGTGTGTAATTGCTATATTAAGTCAGGAATTTTGCTGTATTGTTACAGTATTGGAAATTGTGATAAAGTTGTGTATTTGCTAAAAGTGTAACAAAAATTGTTTTATAACCACGTTATTGGCAGTATTCTGGTTTCCTTAGTATTCCAGAGACATGCATCATGTAAACTTGGGATGGATTGGCACCCTGTCTAGTGTTCATTCCTGCCTCATGTTAGGACCCGGTTCTTTGTTACCTCCTAACTGGATTATTAATGATAAAATGATTTTGACATTAATGATACATACTCAGAACTCAAACGTTTATTTCAGTAAACTAATCAAATGTTGGTGTAAATAACTTCAAAATATCTTGAGCCACTTTGTGTACTACAATCATTCCAATGTAAAAAGTCTCTCCTTAACCGCAAGGATGTCATAATTCAATATTTTCCTGTATCTTTAAAGTAGCATGCACTTACATTCTTAAATACAGAAAACAACAAAAACGATAAGAAGGTAACATGTGACCCAGGTTCCATCTTCAAATTTTACGGTACGTCTTTGGCACATTTGCCACGTTTCCAGCTGGTGTTACAATTTTATCCTGTGTGTAGGTTGGCTACTCAAAACTGAACTGAGACAATTTTACTCGTTTTGTGACAGCAAGCTTGGCACTCCCTTCAATGAGACGAGATTGGCCCCCCTTTAATGAGGAGAGATTTACTTCATTCTAGTGCGCACACACGCACTCCCACACAATGACAATGCACATTTAGGTAGGTAGAGAGTTATTAGACTCTACAGCATAGCCAATGGTCCCAGCCTGCCCCCTCTTCAAATGGTCCCAAACAAGCAACAAAACTAAGCAATCTCTGTACCATTATCTCTGATTGGAAATTGGTATGTTTAGGAGATGCCCTGAAATATTCACCCACGTGCTGCAGTCCTGTGCTTGTGTGTGAGGCTCCAGGCCCATGGTAATCCTGATATGGATAAGGCTGTTAAGATAAAGAAATTATTGAAACAGATGTGCCTGCAGTAAAATAACACACTTTTTTCCAAAGGATGTACAGAGTGAAAAGGGAAAAATAACCCAAAAAAACCACTACTGCAGACAGCAAAGTAAAGAAAAGTGCATGCTAGCAACGATCTTTAATCCTGACTCAAGACTATAAAGGAACCCACAAATATTCAACATTACTCATGGCTATAATACAGTAATAAAATATTATACATGATACAAGAGAAAATAAGAGGTAAAGATAATGTCAATTCTATGACATAATATTACAGGGAGAGACTTGTTAAACATGTTTTGGAAGAGTAAAACAACCAGACAGCAGTCTCGTAAAAACAGGCTCTGTGAAAGAACAAGGGCAACTGAGAAGAGACTTCTTGTCAGACTAGTCACATGGACTGAGGAAGTTGGTGGCTGAAATCTCTAAGCTCTTCGGTTTAGGTCACAGACGAAACCAAGTATTTTAGTAAATTACAACAATGTTTGGATTTTACTGTTACTGTTCTGGGTGTTGGATATCTGTTTTTGCTCCATTCGGTTTCCTCCAGTCCCACTGCTGATGTTTTTGAAACATTACAAAAGGGCATAGAAACGTTCTGCCAGACATCAATAGCTCTGCTGTTTCTGGCAATTACAGGAACACAAACTGTTGATTTTGTGATCTGCCCCCCCCACCCCCAAGTTTTGAGCGCAATACAAAAATATTTTGTCCCCACTCCATATATCTTCAACTGCCATCTGTAAAATATTGAACATTAGACAAATATCAGAATGCATCACAAAGTCTTATAATGTATCACAAAATACAAGCAAATTCCCACATTATTTCAAGCGACCACGCGCAACGCATTTGTTTTGCAATGTCATTTCAGGATTCGCACCTAGTTTCCATTAACTTGAGAGGAAAGAGGGCTTCCTTCACTGTTATTAGCAGCCTTTTCTCTACTGCGACTCTCCCTCTCCTCATCCTCTTCATCCCGCTCCTCATTTCCACTGTGGTTCTTACAATACAATCTGATGATAGGAGGGAAGGGAAGGAATTACACAAGCATTTCAGACAGGTCTAACCATGTTACTCTGCAGTGTGTGTGAAGGCAAAACAAAAGAGATTTACTTGTAAATTCCTCTGGCCATGTTCTCTATATACTTGGCCTTGTCTTCGACGCCGCAGTGATAGTGGTAAGTTTTCACACAGGCTTTTATCTCACACCCAATGGTAGCACCAAGCTGACTACACAGGGTGCATTTCTAAAAAAACAGAGAAATATACTGATGTATTTATTTAGAAATGCTTGTTGTGATCACACTGAAAAGAAGTATTCAACTCACCATTCTTTTTCCTCTCTTTATTTCCTGAATGACAGTTTTAACGTCAAAGTTACCAAATTCTGCACGCGAGGTGGTTGTGAGCTGGACAGTTCCCGAAGAAAAAAGCTGTAATAAAGAGCATGAAGTAGGTATATTAAGTTTTGCAATGGGCTAGTTACCATACTTAAATGGGTCATGACCAATCAAAATCTAAAAACCGTAAGTATCAGGAAGTCAAAAAAAAAAAAAAAAAAAAATCACTTTTTGGCATTTTAACATATGAAAACGTACAGCAAAAAATGTTCCATGTCAGGCATGTTCTCACTACAGGAACTGTACCGCATGCTTAAGGTAGGGTGTGACACCTGTGCAGTGTTTGCAGGAGGCACTTCAAGACAAAAAACATGCTGCAAAAACAGTGTTTTGTTTACAGCGCAGAGAAGAACCTCACTCATGATGAGGAACGCCTTTGTGTCAATATTAATACATGTAATGAAACCCATCTGCAATATGAGTGAACAGTACAAAGGAATATAGAGACGAGCAGAAAGGTGATTTGTGTATATTCTGCTTTTGTGACATTCACAACAGAAGCGTGGCCAACGTGGCCACTGTAGAACATTACCTCCTCCATTTGGACACAGGCAAACTCACATTACACAGACTTTGTACTAGGGACCTAGCAGGATAAGGTTCATTGACAAGTCTTTTGACATTTGTGTTCATACACGCAGCGCCCCCGAAAAAGTTTCTCAATAGTACAAGTCTACGAATAGCAAGATGTAAACAATTTTTAAAGGTTGTTGTTCGACTATCGAAACCCATTCCCATAAAGTCCAGTTTAGATATATATAGTAAACCAAAATGCACTTTAAATTAAATTAAAAGGAGACCAGATAATTTCTGAAAATCTACAAACATGGAAAATTACATTGTGCATTTCGTACAATAGCGAACAGACCTTATTGTTGACTTTTTCTATTTAGTATTCATCGATTTATCCCAATCCTACTTTATGTGAAGTGGTAAAGTTTCACACGAGCCTCCATATGAAAGGCAACATCTGATAGCAATTAAGGTCTTGTAGACTTCCTTGACAAAGTGGACATTTAATCAGGGCATAGCATTTTGGACTGGACTGTAGCCTATTTAAAGTACAGTGCAGCCCTGTTATCCATATTAACATGAACCTACTTCTTGCTGTAATGGATAGGCTATTTAATCCCCCAACATGCCACCTGAACCACTGACCCCCTTACAATTAGTCCTAATTCCAAGAACCTGATACCAATATAATAATAAAAAATAAAAAAAACATCCATCTGCCATGACCCTTGCTTCATGTGAGCTTTAGCAAAAGATTAGATTATAAATCCTAATTTTTGTCATCTAATGGTATTCCCTTTTTGAACACCAGATGGCACACAGTCATATACCTTTATTTTTAATTTAATTGTTATTATTTGCTTAGCTTTACTGTTAATACAAACCTAACTATTTCATTTAACATCTAGGCTACCCATGGAAGATGGGTCCTTCCAAGGTTTCCTCCTTCTACATTAAGGGAGTTTTTCCTTTCCACTGTCACTGCTTGCTCAATCTGGGATTGGTCTTTTAAAGATTGTAAATCTGCTTTAAGACAATGCGCCATTGTAAAAAGCACTATAAAAGGAATTTAACGTCGTCTTTCTGCAAATCCATAATTGCAGAGGAACTGAAGTTTCTTTGCATCAAATACACTGTTCACAAAAAATATTTCCATATACATATTTCCTGACTATGCACTATTGCTCAGTGTGTTTTGGCAGTGTATCTCTACTGAACAGTCAATGTGTGGCACTCTCATCCAGTTTAATCCTGCTTCTGTTCACCCCCATAAATATGTCACTTGCTTCTCAATCACCATAATGGAGTTTGCATCTTATCTGCATAATCAAACAACTTTCTTTAACTTTTAATTTCCTTTTCTGATGATCTTGTTTAATGAAGTAAAATCAAGTTTCTGTTTCTTTTTTTAATCGTGGCATATTTCATTTGGAAATATCCCCAATTTGTGTAAGCTGTGTATATACACAATTATATGAATTTCTATACAAGTACACATTATTTTGAATTGTTCCTCTTTAGAAATTACACATTGGTTATTTAAATGTACAGCAAAGCTACAGTACAACGCGTTAAGATAATGGCTTTATTGTCATTGCACAGGGCTCTGGTATGGGGAAAAATGGTATCGTGAACTCTGTATGGCAAATCAAATCGTAAACAGAGTGAATTGTTACATCCCTAGATCCCCATTATCCAAATGTTTCAGCAGATCCTTCTGGCTGCTATCTGTGGATTTAGCTGTGCTTTGCCTCTAATGAACAGGTTCTCATGTTTACAGCATAAAGCTGTATTTTGATGCTGCTCACCGATTCCAATTCGTACTGATTACAAAAATTGTGAAAATGTGCCAAATGAATATCGATTTTTTTAATTTTTACATTAAGCCATTTTCTTCCCATTTACGTATATTAAATGCACTATATCTACCCTAATTTACTAGAGCAGTAACCAAGGAACACAAAACATTTCACATAATTAATATGTGGTCCAAAAGGAATAATCATTTTTATGCTGCGTGTTTTACTTAGGCTTAAATTGTGGGTAATAACTTGTCCTTTGGATCACAGGTTTGTCATTTTAGCAAAAGAGATTATTTATAACTAGACACGCAAGGATGATCTTGAGTCGATTTGATTCCCGATATGGAGTTCACTATTTATTTTCTTACAACTATTGATTTTACAAAAGACATTCATTTTCAACATTTTTAATGTTCCTACGAACATTAGCTTTAAAATTGTAAACAAAAGACACACACACACACACACACACACACACACACACACACACACACACACACACACACACACACACACACACAC
>JAUZST010011131.1:0-12071 GCA_034779995.1 Parotocinclus haroldoi | reverse complement strand
TATATATATATATATAAAGATAATCCACAAGATAATCTGGATAATCTGCTGGATAATCTGACCACTCTCAGGGTGTTTTGTCACTCTTGGGTGACCATACCCTACTGAGCACAATGTGGGGGCACCCTGGTCCAATGTCACATACTTCTGTTAAATTCACCCCATGATTATATCACTTATTACTCAATAACTATAATTGAGTTTGCATCTCATTTGCGTAATCAAACAACTTTTTTGACTTTCCGTTTGCTTTTCGTTTCCCCTCATTTTTGTGGGCATTCTATTAACTGCTTTTGTTTTTTATTTCCGTTTTCCAAAAACACAAGCTGTTTTTGAAAAAAATTGCAGGATAGTGCATGGATTCAGGATTCCATAACTGACCATTTATATGATGATAATAATATTAAAAAGCAGCTGAATCACTTTGGTGACTTGTTAAAAAAGTGTTTTGAACCAGGTCGGTCAATTGAAATGGAAATGAAATTCACATGATATACAAATTAAAAGGAAATTATATTTGAATGCTATTAAATTAGTCCATTTTATACCTTCTAATAAAATTGATATTACGTTCCATATATACTTGGAAGGTAATTGAGAATCTGTTTACAATTGCAACTAATTGAACAGGATTTCACATTATTTCATTTGGTGGGAGTTTATTTGCGTAATGTTTGCGATTACATTTGTGTAACAACAAGATCACAATGCAAGATTAAATGCATATTAATCTTGTACACGTAATATCGCTCATATTAGCTCTGTATTTAAATTGCTAAACCTCAGATAGAATTGTTGGGGTTGGCAAAGCTTTATCTGTAACATTTCCTTTGCATAGTCATTTAAACAAACAAAGTAATAAATAAAGTAATATAAAAGTTCTTATGACTTCTTATGGCAAAGCTAACAAAACAGGATAAGCTCCTAAACCTCAGAGCAGCCACATAAACGGTCAGAAATAAACTGGAAAACATTTCAGTCAACAACAGTCATGCAAAACGTACTGTACCTCCAGGCCAGGACTGAACAAAGTTATAGCAGAACTAGCATATCTAATCTTCTCAGATTACTGAATTCTCCAAGCCGTCCAAGCATTTAAACACAACGTACAAAAACGTCTCTGGTAGCACACCGTTTGGTCTGTCCATCTGAGGGACTGTTCACTGTAGAACCATACAACAGAAAACGTCTGATTGAGGGCCAAAGAAAACCATGGGACATTTAGGTAGGAATCATTCATGAGAACGATTATAGGAATCAAGTGAAGAATAAAAATCTGTCGGTCACCCTGTTACCTTGAGTAAACTTTCCACGGGATGAATTATTTCTAAAGATTTTTAGTCCCAAGATTTTGGGAAGAACACAAGACCTTACGAATGAGAACCTACGGCTAAAGATCAAAGTACATGCCTTACCTGTCCACTGTCCTTTCCAGGCATGCGTGTGAGGTTTTGTCGTTTTCATCCAAGGAAAAGGCAGGTGGCATCTGTTTCGGTCTCCACACAGGTCCAGAGTGTCTCCGTAGCCAGTGAAAGGTTGGAGGGCCACCTGTTGGACTTGCGAATGGCTCAGGTGCGGCACGGCCAGGTCCTCTCTACCGGGCATGTACGACATTATATCAGGAAGATTGTTGGGCTGGTCCTGGGCGACTAGGGATGGCGGCGAGTAGCCGGACTGCACCTGCCTGGCCATGTAAAGGCACGGCGGAGGGCTTGGGCTATACTCCTCATCGTGCGACCTCTGATAGGCGCAAGAGTCCTTGTAAAGGTGGCCGTTGGGGTAGAAATGCTCTTCCCGATTCATGTCTGCCGCTGGTCGTGCACGAGTCTCTGCGTCTTGAACTCCTGTGATCGCCCGGTGACTGGCGTCGCTTTTGGCCCTCTGAAAGGTGTGTCAGTTGCACCATGTGACCCTTCCTCACCTTAGCCATTGGTGTCACTGTTTACACAAAGAGCCGACAACAAGTTTTCATTCGTGTCTCCTTCAGGGCTCGCCAATAATTGAACAGGACCGGCCGTGTTCAGATCAATGGCTAAGACAAACATCTCTGTTTGCCCATGACTTATCAAGGCTACACCTGCAGTTGTCCCCTGATACACGGCTGAATGGAGGGACACCGGGAGACACATGGAGAGAACGGGACTTCCTCTTTCACCTGCACTCTGCGCTGATTGGGTTTCTTGGTTTCTTGTAACCTTAATCCAATAATGGGTGTCACTGAACGGGAAATACACGTGTAATCCCAAAGGTTAGCGATCATTGAATTTACATCGTTAAGGTAATTGACTTATCAAGACGTAGTGGATAAGGGATTGGAATCGATTGTCACAGATGGGGTGAAAACAAGCCTGAGTTAGCAAGCTGAAGGGAAAAACGTTGACGCACAGCGCCGAGTCAAGTCAGCGTTCACAAGCGGCCCGATACAAACGGCGTACACCCGATACACGCCGATAGCGTGACTGAAGACGTTGTGCTTCACGCGCTCGCAGCAACGCCTCAGATTTCTAAAATGTCACATCAAATGGCCCATTTAACTCTCGTCTGTTATGGACACCGGCAACAATCACCAGCACACATTTCCCTCCCTAACCTGTTGGCCCACGGCCCTCTGAGTTTACCTGCCATTAGGCACGCCTGCTCTCGGTCCATTACACTAAAGCCCTCGTGGTTAAATAAAACCAAGATGTTCGGTGTAAACCAATTATCATGGAGTGCAAGCGAGAACTCAATTAACTAGAGGCACACGTCGGTGGTGGACATTAGACACGAAGCGAGCACATCTCAGCAGTACAGAGAACAAAGAAGGAACATGTCCAGACTAAAACACGTGGAGAAACATCTAGTGTCTTAATCTAGAAAGAGAAAATATCTGCAATTGACTCAACAAAAATCTTAAACGTGCCACTTAATACATTAATTTAGCTATAGTGTATTGAGTAGCATGAATTTCAAGCAACTGTAACCTTACATTTGAACGATTTGTTTTACTCGGCTTTACAAGCACATTTAGTTACAGCGTTGCATTTCGTTCGCATACACTTTTAACCTAATCCTCAGGAACTACCCTGAGATAGACTGGGGCTCCACAGAGGAAGCACTGCTACCTGTGTTCAATTAATTCTGAGAGAGGTTTTGGGCTCCATTACAACCACAACATGTCCTGAGATCCAAAAGGAAGGAACCAACGGGTAAAGACGACTACACTCAGTTTTGTTGACTGGGCAGAAGCCCACTCAGAACTTGGAGGGTCAGGTTTTTTAGAACTGTGAATGGGACCACAAACGCTCATTATTTAAAAAAAAAAAAAAAAATCAGAGATTCCTTAAACTGCTAAAGTTATATAACTTCACCCCCAATCGGGTAAACCACTCATGTTGTACTACCCAAACCTGCCCAAAGAAATTGTGCATACCTTTTCAGAACATTTCACTCAAGAAAATAAGGTCGATCACAATAAAGAGGCAAAGAAGCACGTGAGGAAACTTCTGAATCCGCTCTTAATGCCTGTAATAATTAATTCCACTTTACAGAAATAGTGTAAGGGTAGCATCCTAATCTAATCACATCGATTCTGTTAAATGTGCCATTTACTTTAAATGAGATGGTTCAACCAAAATACCTTTAGTGTCTAAATTGCACTTCAGTAGCTTGTTTTTTAAACTATGGAACTACACAGCATGTAATGAAGCTTATGACTTCCAATTAGCATCATGCAAAACGGCATCTTTTACAGCTACAAAATAACAATGCATCTGGACAAAAGATCCATAAAGTCATGTTGGTGAGGTTGGTATGAAATTAGAGATAAAGTGGTGAAACAAATTGTGAAGCAGGACCTTCAGTCATTGTTTGACATCATTAAAACTCTTGTGACTGAATGAAAGTCGTGTCATTTGTTATGATGTATAGTGAGAGTCATTTTGCGTTTAACAGGCAGGCATATGTGGGTGTCCACATATTTTTGGTCATGACCATTGCTGCACTGAAGTGAGTTTCAGTAGATCCTGAGGCAAGATTCTGGACTTTTGATTTGTTCATTTATTCACATCCAATGGTGAAACACTCAACGGTCAAGATGAAAAACATACTTTATTTACTCGGGCTTTTGAGTGGTCTTTCAGTTAAGCCTTAAGACTTATAGGGGGTGGAGGAGTTCTTATTGCTGATGATTTTGTTCAAATCAAACTTTATCCACTTCTTCTGTGGTTTAGCCTGACGTGGCTCTGGCCTGATGCTTCACTGACCTGAGGTTGAAGCTCATCGACTCAAGGCTGCAATGAAAACGAGGCATTTCCTGCTGATTGTACAGGAACTGTACATTAAACTTAACTGCCTTAACAATCTTGAAAGAACTCGATTATATTATATGCCGTGTTGAGACTGGGTTCTCTCAAGGCTGCTTTTCCTTTCCACTGTTGTCCGCCGCTTGGTCAGAAGGGATTTTCGATCCTGGGTGCTGTAAAGTTTGGGATGTTGCTGATGTACAAAGGGAGATATAGGAATAAACGGGATTTACGGATCATCAGTAACTGCTTCCCTCTGATTCACGATATGCTGGAATAGACAAGGTGCCAGTTCAGATGCCAATCACTCACACATGGTGAGGCACGAGGAAGACTGGAGCACTGAAGGAACCAGAAACAAGGTTGAAAACAAAAAAAACTCTACACAGACAGAAGATTAGATGGTCAGTCATTAAAAGAGGCAAAGGTGGACACCCAGTCGTATGGATCAGATCCAATTCCACAGATCCAATTGTTTATCAGTAAATGTTTAGGTTTAAACCCTGTAATGGTGGAGCCCATCAGCGAGACGCTTCTTCCTTTGTATTCACCTCTTTAATAATAATGGCTAGTTCTCCTCACGTGTAAAACAACGCTCTTCATACTCCACCATAAAAGACTGACAGAACCCATTGCTCTTACACAGCCTCATGTACGGTCGCTTAATGGTTTTTATATATGCCTTTGGTTTGAAAGGGAAGGAAACAGTTATCCGTGGTGGATTACGGCAACGCTGCGGACGCACAATGAGCTTTATGAAGCGTGACAAAGACACCGAGCTTTGATGGCACATCTATGGACATTATAAGAGCCTTAATGGTCTTAAGTGATAAGGAGTGTAGAGTTGCTCAGCCAGCAAGAAAATACACAATTTAAAAGCGCTGCCACATGGACGTGGGTGTAAATAAAACACATTAAACAGGGACAAGTATAAGCTCATAAAGAAGTCAATCAGAATCACGTAGAATAAAGTGGAATTCCATGTTATGGTACGAGCAATTCAGGATGACGCAGATATTATATTTACACTAAACAAATTGTTTTTTGTTGATTTGACCTTTGTGGGACTTTGGTGAAGGACTTTCATACCTGCCTAATACAATTCAGGGTCGCAGGGAGCTGGATCTTAACCGGCAGGGCACCGGCACTTTAGAGACACCAGTCGACCTAGCTTCATGTCTTTGGAATGTGGAGGAAACCAGAGTACGAAGAAGAAACCTGGTGGAGTTCAGACCAGGAAGCAATCCAGGGATCTGTGACGCGACGCCGGTAATCAGTGCTACACCTTTTTGCCTACTAATTTTAATTTGAAGAATTTTAAGCCATATAAATACGGATGTAAAAAAAAAATATATCCATTACATTAGCGTTCTCTCTAAATAAACAAACAAAAAAAGCTAAAATGGCAATAACATTAAACATAACACAACTATAACATCACAATTAAAACAAAAAAGTAACAACATCTGCCAGATTTACCGAGTTTTTGTTCTGTAAGATTTAGAATGGATTTCATTTGTTCATTGTGTGTTCACTTGCAGAAATGTGTCATATTTTTAGATTAGTTTCATTTTTTTCCATGTACTGTTACACAGAGTACAGGAATGGCTTCAGGCATATTGGAGCCCTTATTTAACATTTATTATTGGTTTCTATCTAAATAAATGAGCTGAAACTTTACAGAATAAATAAAATGCAATACTTTTATACCCAATATGCACCCAAATTCCCTACAGGCACTACATTTCCCAGAAAGGCCCAGAATCCTTCTAAAAGCTTGAGTAGCTCGCTCTCGCTCTCGCTCTCTCTCTCTCTCTCTCTCTCTCTCTCTCTCTCTCTCTCTCTCTCTCTCTCACACACACACACACACACACACACACACTTTTTTATTTGGTTTTATGAATTTCCACAGCGTGACATGAGGGAAGTAAAATGGTCCAAAGACAAAACCCCCCAAAAAATTAATCAATCCTGGAAGCTATTATGACTATTATTAAAATATGTCATAAATAATGATTAAGATTTATAATTATGTTGTTCTGCACAGAAAGTGGTTAATTAAACGAAAAACAGTTTTAACCCCGTGTTGTGGGCGTGGCCAGCAGATTACACAGAAACCTTTTTCTACCTGCTTTTAAGACAATAAGAGGTCCAGCCGACTGACGAGAAAACCTACATACATAATCCGTGTCAGAGCCGGGCGATAAAACATGCTTACCCAGTGGCGACAAAGCAAAGGCTGGGCAAACAGTCCAACTGCGAGTAATGCAATAGGAATGATAACGACATTTTGATTGAATTCAAAGTTGTCCAAGGAAGAAACAAACGTGTCATAAATCAAATCATTTGACAGAGGTTGCAAAATTTGTAAAGATAAACGTAAACCTACGAGAGCAGCCCCAGACTGGAACACTAACCGCAAAGAAGCTCTTAGGCCAGTTTACTTTCCCTCAAAATTTGTTGACTGATCAGCAATTAGATTTAAATATTTGAATACACTGCTTACAAAATTAGGGGATATTTATTTAGGTCATGTAGAGATCCGCTTATTATTATTACGTGAGCAGTGCAGTCCAATTTATCGTATTTGGCTGAATTCGTCAGCTTTCCTTTTCCTACCACAGCACAGATATACTTTATAAAAAGTATCAAATTAGGGGGTGCTTTTTGTGAGGTAATATGCAAACTAATATTGTATAACAACTTCAAACACACAAAACACAGAATACTTTATTCAGTCGTCAGACTCCCGAGATCATAAACACATAAACGATAGCTAAAATGACTAATAGCTTAAATATACTAATTGACTGAACAGTTTCCACAGAGCAGACAAAATTCTACGTTTATTTGACCCTGCATTTACCTTCACCCAATAGAAATGACTCAGGATTTCAATCCAGGATTTTCATTAAGGTAAATTCACAAAGTCTGTTTATTCTAACATGGCATGAACCATAAGTGCAAAAACAGTAACAGTTCAATTTAACAGTCTGCCATGGTGCACTGTATAGAGCAGAACGTCCAGTGTGGAGACCCTGCTGTCGGCCCTTGAGCAAGACCCAAAAATGCTCAGACTGTACCCTATAAAACTGCATCAGGTGTAAACGGTTCTGAATAAAAGCATGTGTGTGTGTGTGTGTCACCATATATAACCTCGTGTCAGAAGTGATGTCGTTACATAGCTTGTCCTCTAGAGGGCAAACTGCAACTCCACCGTTGGCAACACGTTAAGAAGATAGAAAAATGTGATTTCTCATTCTGTTAAAAATTTTATAGATAGCATGTTCACTTCACCCATATTTAACTCAAAGTGGAATATATATATATACCCATATTTAACTCAAAGTGGAATATATATATATATATACCCATATTTAACTCAAAGTGGAATATATATATATATATATATATATATATACTGCTCACAAAAATTAGAGGATATTTCAAAACGAAATATCCCATTATGAAATATCCCCTATTTTTTGTTAGCAGTGCTTAATATTTCATATAAAACTTCTCAGTGAAGTTCACGTGGCAGAACCACAACATTACCTTTAATGTTAATTAGTAGTAGTCTATTTTATAATGGGTACCTAAGGTTTTCTAAACTTTGGACATTTGATTCTTATCAGATATTTAGGAAGTTGTAGATTTGTTCAAAGTACAACTTAATTAATTATTCATTCAGTATCGTCTGCTTAATCCACACGGGGTCGCAGGTCGGCCAGCGCAGGGCAGGAACGACACACATTCGCACACTAAGGGCTACTTTAGAGACACCAATTAACCTAACGCACGTCTTTGGAATGTGGGAGGAAACCTGAGTAAACCCACGCAGACACGGGGAGGACCTGCAGACACAGAAATTACCCAGGCCGCCCCACTTTGTGATTGAACCCGAGACCTTCTTGCTGTGAGCCAGCAGTGCCGCCCCACCGAGCCACCGTGCTGCCCAACTTAATTACTTACAATATGTTTATTTTAAAAGCATGCCATAATGTTACCTTGGTGACCATATAAATTATTTCAGTCGCTTTATTAGAACACAATCTGGCAATAAAGGCAAATTCAGCATTCAGTCATATTTAAAAAAAGAAAAAAAAAAAAAGACATTGGTAAGCATTTAGCATCATCTGGCAGCTTCAAGATACCAAGTCAATGCTTGTACACTCTAAAAAAGCTAAATAGAGAATTGTCTTTTTGGAAGGAGAGCACCCTAAGAAGGGAAACGGGGTGTAAAAGCAAATACAGTGTTCCCTCACCACTTCGTGGTTCACCTTTCTCGGACTCGGTGCATCGCGGGTTTTCAATAAATATAAATGGAAAAAATATTGCGGGTTTGCGCTGTTTTGCGGAACTTTTACATAAAAAAAAATAAATAAAAAAAAAAATAAATAAATAAATCAGAATTTATAAAAAATGTACTAAAAATATTAATTCTAACAATAAAGAAATGTTATAAATGATACCCTCGCTTGAAGCAAATTTATTGCAGGGGTGAAGCTAAGATATGTTAGATAAAGATATTCTTATCTTTAAGAAGGGACAACGTGGAAAAAAATGGGAACCACTGCACTAGCGTGACTGAGGGTTTCCTTCGTTTTCATACCTGCTTAACCCAAATCAGGGTTGCGGGGTTTAGCAGAGGACGGAAACCAACCCTAGAGCGGGCACTAATCCATCACAGGGCACTCCTTTATAGTGTTAAGACACCAGCTGACCCACCACATGTCTGTGGAATGTAGGAGAAAACCAGTACCTAGAAGAAACCTACACAAACACAGGGAGAACATGCAAACGCCAGCAACCAAACCAGGGGTTTCTGGAACCGAGAGGTAAAAGCACTAACCCCTCTGCCATTCTGCTGTCCCAGTTGATGACAGTTCTTGCCATTAAAAAAGAAGTTCATCATTTGAGTCCTGTCGCGGGGCCTTTGTGGCTGCCGACTGTTCTCGAACAGGCGAGCGAGAACGAGTCCTCTTTGACTGGTTGGAACGATGGGGAGAACGATGGCCTCTTGATGCTGAACTGTGCCTTTTTGATTGAGAACTGGAACGAGAACGCTCTCCTCTTTGTTTACTGTCTTTTCTTTGGGAGCGCTCTCTTTCCCCGCTGCGGTGATGCCGTTCTCGATCTTCATCACGCCTTCTCGCCGTTTCCCCCTGGCTCGTAGAACGACGCTCGGTGGCACACGGGCGAAGAGTGTTCAGCAAAAAGCGCTTATTTGTGCTGCCCAGGGGACATTTTATCCTGCAAGAGAGTAAACAAACCTGCTCGAGTTCAGATGGAGATGAATTAGGACGATGCTGCATTACGTCACCGTGAGTTTAAGTAGGACAACACTGAGGCTGCTCCTGACGTACCATCCTGCCGGACCCATGGTCTCGGCACGCTCCCGACCTCGACTGGCCTCTTTGAGGAGTTCCTCAACAGCACGCCTGTACAGGAGAAAGTGTTTCGGTCATCAGCTGAGCTTATTCTAACTAATAAGAGTCTTTTCAGAAAACGGGTGGGAAAAACACAACCCTTATTGCTCCAGCACACAAATGAACCTGCTAGTCTTTGAGAATTTAGGCAGAATTTCAGCGACTGGTCGCCAAAAGTTTTATGTAAATGCAAATCTTTATCTTACTGCACTTTTAAACAGTTAGGACATTGTTTTGTGTCATGCCCACGTAAACATTAACCATAACAACGCAGGATAATAGCTAACTATAATGAGACATATACAATAAAATAAACAGCCTCTCATACATAGAAACTAAGATATCCAAATCATATAAAATCAGAATTAATTAACCAGTAGTTCACGTAAGTAAAAAAGCAGACTATTAAAAAAAGCAGTTTATCAGCCTATATTAGTCTGGTTTTAGCTTAGCGAAGCGAATACACGTTACATTCTTGACTACCATCCTTTATAAACAAAGCACTTACCTTTCTAATTCATTCTCATCACTCATATTCAATATAAATCCCCACACGGCGTTAAAATCCTTTTAATAACGAGTCATTCCTTTTTTTTTTTTTTTTTTTACAAACTGCACCCAATTCATCCTTGAGGACCCGTATAAGACCCAACAACAACTTACCGCATACTACCGTACTAAATAGTATACACTGAATAGTGTATTAGTACGCTCTGAATTGCCTTCGCATACTATGCAGTATGTGAGTATGCCATCTAGAACTAATTTGTGATTTTCTACAGCCATTTGAGCAGTAATTACACATAGTTGAGTGCAAACATAATTTTAACATTTTAAGTCAAAATGCAACAAAATACGAGTATTTCATTTTAATCAGGCACAGAACAGGGCGAGTTAGCCAGGCTTCGACCACGTGCCAATCGCAAAATTATAAGAGAAACAGTAATGATTCGAAAACGTTGAATAGAAATATTAGGACAATCTAAAAGAAATGTGTAATTCAAAAACACTAATATAATAAGAAAGTCTAAATATGATAATACAGAACTAAATCCCCAATAGCTTGTTTTCACGCTTGAATCCTTTTCATGATCAGAGTCATTGGAGCTGTTCTTCCAGAGATCACTGGGCACAGTCATAAACGTGCCCTGGAAAGAATGTCGAGCCATTGCGGAGCTGAAGGGTCGCTGATGAAGTTTGGGAGATGATTTCCTGACTAGATTTTCTCCCTTAGACATAGCTAATCGTGTCCAAATGTGATGCTTAACCGGGTCAGATAGAATGACCAGGGGACTAGGCTATTGTGGCAGCCTAATGGTTAAGGTACTATGGACCAGAAGGTCCAGGACTCAAATCCCACCCAGGTCAAGTTACCACAGTTGGGTCCCTGAGCAAGGACCTTAACCAATCAGTGGCCCCGATTGCATGGATTGTAAGACTGTATGAATTGTTAGTCGCTCTGGATAAGGGCATTTGCTAAATTATATAAATGTAAAATGTAAATGTAAGCTAGGACATTGACATCCAGATGAAGCTGCTATTGCTCAAGTGTAAGGGGACGTCACACTATAGCCTATAGATGCTGTTCTGATTTTTTCAGGGTTTTTGTAATATTTACCAGTTATAACACATAATATAATTGTTTTATACATTGATGAAAAAAACAACCCATGTGGCACAGTATCTTAAAAATTATGGACCAGAGGTTTCAAGGTTCGAATCCCCTTTTTAGGACCTTGAGTAAGGCTCTTAATCCACAATTGCCTGGATTTTTCAGATTGTATCACTTGTAAGTGTTGTAAGGTTCTTTGTGAGGGTTTTTGATAAATTACATACATTTAAATACAAAGGTGAAAGCAAACAGAATGAACTCACGCTCCGCCACTTGTCATGGAGGAACAAAGTAAACAAGTTATTTTTAAATAATTAGAGAAGAAATCTCAAAACCAGGCAACGCACCGACCAATCAGAACATGGCGAGCTAGATGGGGGCGTGGTCGGTCCGAAAAAGAGGTGGGAGAAGAAAGAAGCGAGAAACGGGTGCAGAAACCTGCCGAGACTCAAACAGCGGCATTTGACGCGCGGATGCGGTGGATGTGAGCGAAATCTGAAACATCGTCCCCTTTTGGGACTGGAATTATTTATCCGGAGGAAGATCGCGAAGAGGTAAAAAAAAAAAAAACCTGAGGATTGTATTATTGACTGTGTGATTATTATAGGGAGGGTGTTGAACTGGATGCTGCTACTGTACAGACTGGAAGATTTATGGCTTCAGTAAATATTTAATAAATACTTGCCGTATTAGTATCGCTTTGTGTTAGTGGGTAATGCAAACCTATTTGGCGCTGTCATTTCGAAT
>JAUZST010011130.1:0-10000 GCA_034779995.1 Parotocinclus haroldoi | reverse complement strand
TCATTAAATTTCCAGTTCCCCCACACACAACGTTTCTGCTCGAGAGCTCAATGTTGCTCTGCTGTACACCATGCCAGCTTGAATTTACTCTTTACGATCTTAGGCTTGTATGTGTCATGTCAACCATGGAAACCCAATTCATATAGCTCATGCTGAGCTGTTTAAGAACCGTTGTAGTTTATAAGCGGTGTACTTGAGAATTTATCAGTATTGAAGCACGGCTTTAGACGGGAGTAACATATGCTACCTAAAACTACCTAAACTAGTTTGGTGAACCATGAAATGAATTAAATGGCCATATTTATGAAACACGACTTGAAAGCAGTACTTGAATACAGAACTTCACAACTGCAAAGATCTCATATAATAAATAGTGGTCTCAAATTGGCTGTTCAGAATACGGAAGAAAAAAGTGTCAAAAGTAGGTTGGACTTGAACAAATAAAAAAATAAAGCATGATACAAGGGATATAAGCCTAGAGGTCTTAACTTGTGCAAATCAAAAGGGGTCAGAAGTCGTAGGCATGATTGTTACTGAATGTGGAAATGCCTATTGAAAGGTCTGAGAATTTTCTGAGAGCGGTGCAAATTCAGAATAGTCATCTGTCAGAGAAAAATGGGATTTGTGATTCAATCTTTTTTACGAGGTCACATTAGTAGATTCGCATACTTACAACTGAGTGTCGCATCCGTTTTATACTCAAAGTGTAAAGCCTCCATCAGAGCAAACAGGGACATACTCATTTCTTCTACCGGATTATTTGACTTTCTCAGTCCACTTGGGGGTGTTTTATATTTTTGTACTTAATTGTTATGCCAATTGCTGCTCAGTGCACATGCACCAACGAACAAACCCGAACTCTCGAAGACAGGAATAATGAGATTGGGTGGTTATTATTTCAAATTTACTGCGCTGGGATGATGATAAATGTTGTCAAGCTATGTATGCAGACATGTTTATATTGCTCTTTAAGTAGCTGATACGTGTGCAATGGGACCATAATCCTCGAAGCAAGGCATCCTGTCAAAAATTCCCATCTAATCTGCATGTTTTGTTTCTTAAACAGGCCATGTTAGCTTGTTCTTTCTTCCTCTCAAGCCGACAGGAGATGCAAGCTCAAAGGCAACGTGCTACTTTGCACTGCTGCCTTTGCCCCTTAGCAGCACGTCGGCTGCCGTTTCAACTGTCACTTATTCCCCTCTCGCTCTGTGTTTTTGTCATTTGCTCTATATATTTGTTTGACGCATGTTTCAACTTTGGTATACAGTTTGGGGTCGCAATTATATATATCAACAAAGCGGGAAAGAAAACAGGATGCTGAAGGTAAATTGTGGAGGATATAAACAGGCGGCGGGACGTGTCTGTACAGAGGCTTGTTGGTTTATTATTTATATCCATCCAGTGTAGTAAATGTAGGCTTATTCTTGTTTGTTTGCAGTCGGGGACAAGCGGTACCTAAATATAATGTATTATTCCGAGGTTGGACAGTATGACACCTGCACAAATAACTTATCAGTCAAATGTTGCACAAATCTGCGAACTCTAGTTTGTTTCTACTCTGCATATATTTTACATTTTGTCTTCATTGCTGTAAAGCAAAGACAAAGTGCAACATGAAACACCTCAGTTCTCAAGATGAAGGGATGTGATGCCACGTCTCTCTCTTTTTTTTTTCCTTTACTCCACGCACACTGTTATAAAGAGTGTAAATTCCAACTTGGAACTGCACTGAAAAACTCACAGTATAATAACGCAATTACACCGTGTACAATTTTATCGTTTGAGCTGCTGCAGTCTCATGATCCACTCGTTTTGTTAAGAGACTCTTGGTTCATAGCGTCGTTACATGTCCAGTTTTCTCTATGGGCTCCACTTCTGGTACCAGTTCTAGTCCTCACACAAAGATATTCTTCTAATACCAATTTCGGTCGCACTCTTCAGTCCTGTCCTGAGCTGTTCTTCAGTCCTCGGTTCCAGTCCTCAGACCATAATAGAGGGTAATAACTCCCCCTCCTCTCTTCTGGTTGTCTGAATATGCCATGTCAACAAAACTTTCCCACTGAGGACCTGTAAATCTACAGTCACTCTGTTTATTGGATTAAATAACACTGATAGTCACACACATATTTATGTAATTATACACGGCTCACAACAATTAGGGCATATTTCATTATGGGAGATTTCATTTTGAAAATCCCCCAAGTTTGTGAGCAGTATATGAATTATTAATTATACTTCTGTCTAATTGTATATTCTATTTCAAGCATTATAGTCCATATATATTAGATCCTCTGTTTTCATTTTTATATTTCCCTTCTGTTTATTGAAACTATTACTATAAACTTATTAATTAGGTAATTATATTCATTCTTATAATGTGTTTTTTCCTTTCCACTGACACCTTAAGCTTGAAAAAGAGTGCATTATAAACAAATTTCACGTAACACATTCCACACAGCCAGTGTCCCTGCCAGAACATTAACTATGATCTTTTTTCACTTTCTTCTGTTCAGGGTCTTGGGAGCTCCAGCACCTATCCCAGACAAACACAGGGTACAAGAGTAGGTGTGTTCACCTCAGTAGAGCAGAACTAAAAGTAATGAAAACACAGAAGAACAGGCTACAGTAAAAAAAAACAAACAGAACAGGACTTAATAGGATATAAAACAACAAAACTGAATAGAGCACAGTGTAACTGGGAACAATGGAATCCAATACAATAAAACCAAGCGGCATAGTATAAGATCAATCAGAAGAAAAAAAACTATAGATATCAAACAATATTACTGAACCAAACAGAAGCCAACGTAAGAACAAAACATTTCTAAACAGAATAGACAAAAATACAAGAGGAGACAATAAATAACAAATAAAACAGCAACAGAATAGAAAACAGACCACAGAAAACGTACAGGAACCGTTCATTTTGTCATTTAGCAGATTCTCTAATCCAGAGCGATTTACAGCTGAGACACAAACAGTCCAAGCAGTTGCAGGTTAAGGACCTTGCTCAAGGACCCATCAGTGGCAGCATGGGAGAAGAGGGATTTGAACCCTGGACCTTCTGGACCTTAACCTCTAGGATAAAACAGTCCCCACCCCCTAGTACCTGATCTGTGCTGGTCCTTCGGGGATCCTGACCATTAGAAAAAAGGGTAAAGGGGATGAACAAAGTATATATTTCAATTATAATTATTATATAGATTATTATATAATACATTCTATATAATTATATAATAATTACAGAACTCCAAAGTGCTTCTGCATGGGAAGTGGAACTGCTAAACTGGACGACGAGTGTCTCTTGGGATTTCATGCATAACTTTCTCACGTTTACATAGAAAACATCTCGCGAGCGGCAGTTTTGAGGATTATTTAGAGATTGGTTAGAGTGTTCAACTTTGACAATAATCACTCCATTTTAACCCAGGATCGAGTGCCTTCCAGATGGGACAGGCATTGCCTGGACTTACCTGTGACCAAAGAAGGTGAGCCTTAATTTGGGATCACACCCCAATGCTGCAGCGGTGACCTGGACCCAGCCCATCGCCTGCTCAATAAGAATACACAAGATAACAAGGATTAAAATAAAATAAATAAATATATAATTCTTTATTTAAGTAGGTATGATTTTAACAGTGTTAAATATTTTGAAAGGGGTTCATATTGCTGGAAATTACAGGGGATTTCATATTAATGACTGAATGAATTCAAATTAATTTATGTTCAAATTAAGTGCAGACAGTGAATGTCTGCTGTAATTAACTTGTAGTTTTTAAAAAGATAGCAACTAGAAGAAAGAAAGAAGTGCGGTTGATTTGTTATTTAAAAAATAAAGACAATTAATAATTGAATAATTAAAAACAAAGGGATTTCTTCTTTATCTCTTATATAGGACCAAAAATCTACCTTTTTTTTAGATTATTAACGCACATTTTTCTGTAATCAGGTGAAAAAAAAACAGTTAAACAATATAACAGCCATATTTTAATAAGTAAAATGTTTAGCTATTACAGCTATTAGAATCATATTCTGCCTTAACAAGAGAAAAGTAAAGCTTTGTCTAATTGCCTCACAGCGTGAAGTGCGCTGCCCCCCTGCGGCCATCAGCAGAACTGTCTCTATTTTCCCGTGGTTTTAATAAAGCAGCAAGATTGGGTTACGCGTTCCAGACTAAATCATGCGCTTCAAAACCCTCAAACGCGGCGTTTTATTTTAGGATCTTATTGGATTGGTCCGATTTGAAGGCACACGTTTTTACTGCCGCGTTTGAAACGGCTCATTAACACTCCCGAAAAGCGCGGGAAAGAGCACGTTGACGCCTCATTTTATTAAAACCAGCTAAAAAAAATACTGAGGCTGCTGTTATTTATTTCGAGTGGCAATATGTAAGGGGAGACATTAACACGTTTTACTCATGAGAGGAGACATTAGTGAAACGCACGGGTAATTTAAATGAGATTCAAGCTTTCACATTTCAACTGACATGACAAAGCTGCTGATGGACCAGAAATGAGTGTCAAACATTTATCAGGACTTAAATCAGTACAGTCAAGCATCTGGTTTACTCCAATACAATTAGCCCTTAGAATTGTATATATATTTGAACTGTAAAATGAGTTTCCTATAATGAAACCATTTGTTATTGGAAACTAAACAATCTGACTATTGCCAAAAACACATTTTGTTCTGCTTCTCATTATTATCTAGAAAACCCAGAACAGCAACAATTGTTTCATGAGATGCATGTAGCATGTGCTTAGTTTATTCAGAGACATTTATGACTTCCATAATAATTTTGGTGCAGGTCAACCGGGCCATTCCCCCCCCCCATTTTCTCTTGGTAAGATGCACATAATCTTAACTCTAACATTAACATTGTGTCATTTAGTTGATATTATATTTTCATAGTTTTCCATAATTACACTATTTTTGTTAATTCAAACCCAATCAAAAACATTGTCGAAATGAGATGCTTTGTCTTTTCTAATATCTAGAATATTAAGGTTATGGGCTTAGTATCTGATTTATAGGTAAGATGCACATAAGCTTAACCCTAGCTCTGGTTTTTAGGCCAATATAGACAAAAACATTAAGATTGTGTCATTTCAGGTCAAATGTAGTGAGTTTCCCATAATCACACTATTTCTGTTCATTCAAACTCAATCAAAAACATTGGCAAAATGTGATTCTTTGTCTTTTCTAATATCTAGAATGTATATGACAGTGATGATTTAAGATTTAGTTTAACATAAACATGCTTAAACCCCAATTTAGCCAAGTGCATTTACATTTAGCATGACTCTTTAATCTCTCATAATCAGATTATTTGGTGAAGGTAAATCAATTAGCAAAACACTGATAAAATCAAATGTAGTTTAGCTATAAAACGTTTAATCATATTACCCCAGCATAGGCATAACTTCATTTACACTTAGACGTTTATTAGACATTTGATGTTGTTTCCTGTGAACTGTAATGCATTTCCTCTGTAATCAGATTATTTTCATCACATATAAACCTGATAATTGACGAAATCTGAATTTATTTCTAGCTATAGTTTTTTCTAGTATCTATTGTAAAAGTCCTGGGAATTGTTTTGAAAATGATTTAATAATTAGAAGGCCTAGTTTTATCCCAACATGGATATATCTTATGTTTAGTGTGCTCCTGTGAACCATCAAATTATTGTAGTACAGGTAAAGTTGGTCATCATATTATTGCAAAGATCAAATTTTTGCAGTTTAAAAATTGTATTAAAAATAGCATATTAAAGAGAAAGGTAGTTTATTAGTATTATGTATATAAGCATAACTCACAATAAAGAGATAAGAGCATTTACACTTTTAGTACATACTTTTAATCATTCAATGTTTGTTATATTTCCTGAAAACTGTAATGTCCCATAATCAGAGCATTTTCATTAACGGAAATTGAATTATTGCTAAATTTGTGCAGTTTTTAGGTTCTGTTTCTCTGATATATAGAATATCTATGCACAATCGATTAGTTTAAGCCCATACAATTGTTTTTTCCATTTCCATGTTAACGCTTTATGGATTCACATAATCAGACTTTCCTTTTAAAATCAAATTATTGCCAAAATCATATTGGGTTTTGTGGCTGTTGTTTTTGTTTTCAGTAACAATATCTTCTCTTATTAATTAGCATATCAAGCAAACTGGTAGTTTGTAGGTAAGGTGAATATAAACTTACCTTTGTCCCGACACAGACATAACAGCATTTACATTTAATAATTTAGTAGATGCTTTCCTTAATCAGACATTCTTTAATGTAGAGAATAATACTGGTGATCACAATAATTCCTAAAACTAAACTTGTGCAGTTTCACATCTAGTATCTAGGCCAATCGTGATCTATTACACTGCTCACAAAATAAGGGGATATTTCTTTTTTTTTATGAGCAGTTAGATTCATACAAGTCATGTCACCCCAATGCAGACACAAGAATATTTACATTTACATAAATACATGTATATTTAGGAAGCATATTTATGATTCCAGTGGGCTCCCATAATCAGATTAATAAAAACAGGTTATTTCCAACATCAGATTTCTTGCCTTTTCTTTTAGAATAATCAGAATAAGATTGATGTATAGAATTCACTGTATGCATAAGAGCCTGATCCTTCTCCTGTACACATACACCCACATTTCCATTTACAACTAGTACATACCAGTGTGACTCTAATGAGCTTCCACTAATCAGGTTATTTTGGGACCAGGGGTTTTTAATAACTATACTAATATAGCCTTTACTAAGTTCTAAAATATTTCTAATAGTTCACACTATAATAATATGAATACATATTAAATTCAATAGATTACAATGTAATACAACTTTCATTTTACATTGGCATACTAAATATCAAACGGTGCTTAAAGTGAACCGGTCGCTTTACAAAAGAAGTTTAGGAACTCCTGTTCTGGAGTAGCCACCTTCAAACCACGTCTCATGACATAGATGGGATCCAACATTACATTTAGTAGACCCCCTTATCAAGATTGACTGTATTCACTGTATACTTGAATTGTAGATTAAGTTTATAGATATACATTAATCAGGTTCAGATGTAATATTAATTTTTAAAAACTCCTCGTTCAGGGGTTACTAAAGCAGATCACTGCATAGCACATTCGGCACAGGTTCTTATGTGGATGCCCTTCCTAACACAACCCTCCAAATTTATCCAGACAAGCACTGGGACTGCACCCCAGTGGCTGGGCTTTTTCCCCTAAACACACCACTCAGCTTTCACATCTCCACCCAGGATTGAACCCAGGATCTCTGGAACAGTGCCTTTTTTTAGCAACCCCCATTTTACAACCCCAAATCAGGGAAGGACAGAATGAAGAATGCAAATAAAAAAGTGTATATTACATTAAAATAGATTGTCATTACAGACAGTATTAATTTATTTTTTTTTATCAACTTTGTTTCATTTTTGATACACGTCCATTCAGGCATGTAATACATGACCACCCTGTAATGTTGCCATTCCTTCTTTGGACACATCCAAGTTTCCAGGTTTTAGATTTCTCCACATTCTCTATGTTGACCAGGTCAGGACTGCAGGCAGACCTGTTCTACTTGAAATGTGCGCAGCATGTAGTTTTGCATTGTCTTGTTGAGTAACGCATGGGCATCCCTGGAAGAAATTGTATATTGAATTTAGCTTATGTTCCTCTAAAAGTGTATTTTTCTCTAATGTTGCCATCACAGAAGTGTAAATGTGACACAGCCACATTGAATAACAGATCCTAGGCTTGGTCAGGATGGTCCTTTTTGTTTTTGGTCTTTAGCACAGTGTCCAGTTCTTCCAAAAGAGAATCATCTGATCACAACACACATTTGCAGTGTGACGGTCCATCCCAGATGCCGTTAAGGCTAGATGTTGATGTTGGACATGGTAATCATAAGGCAAAAAAGCAGAGTGAGGGTTCGAGTGGCATTTGTGACTGTAAATCCATGTTAGAGTGCTTGACAATGGTATGACAAAGTAAGGCCTTTTTTATGTGGTTCCATCAGCTAATGATGAATGGCCGTACTTGATGCAGCGCCAGCTGAGGAATCAGAGATCATGGGTGTTGAGTCCTTGCCCGTTATGTTTTGCTATATACGAACACTGCATATTCATTGCTGATTGCCTCTGCAAGGAATAAAATGTTCGAAATTCATTTTTTCGAATTCATTTTTTGGTAGATTTTAAAATGCAATCATTAAGTCTTGCAAAAAATGTATCGTATTCGTAAAAATATGCAAAAGTCATCTTGAAAATGAAGAAAACAATTTAGGCAGGGTTTTTATTTTATCCGGGTAACATTATTGGCTTTATGTGTAATCTAAAAGCTGATGTACTTGAATCTGTTTGAGTCTGCAAGTGATCACACATTTAGTCTGCATGTAAACACACTCACTCTACACGGAACGCTGAAACATGGCCGCCCAGTCCTCTTCCCTTCTTTTTCACATGTGGATGCCTGATGTTTCACGTCTGACATCTCACGCTGCCTTGCTCTTCACTTTCGGCTCATATTCTGCATTTCATCCCAAATCCGAATCATTTTGTGGCCTGTCAGGCCTGGGCTGAGGCGGAGGGAAGAAAAGGAGGTCAGGATGCGCCTGGAGGGATGAGGGCCAGCTGCTTGAGGATCTCACCTACCTAGAGCTCGTCTTCCTTCACACGGCGAGATAATGGCGCTACGTCGCCCCGAAGCGCGGCTGTGCAGTTGAGTAAACCGCTGACCTCTTTATTATTCCGGTTACTGAGGTAGACGCGAAGGAACAGAGACTCGACGTGCAGATACTGTGCAGAACGTTTGGAGAGAGGACAGGAGAGGAAAATATGGGAGAAGCTTGGAACTGCAGTAATGTTTTGTGCCAAATTTGGCAAGTGGTTTTGGAATCAAATGCAGTGCTTTTCATTCTAACAATTGCCTTAAAATGAAATGACATGGACCTTTAGTGTTATGTCATAATCATGAAGCCATGCTGTACTGTCCAATCCACATATCTGTAATCTTTTGTGTTAATTCTATCCAACACGCTTTACTAGAGAACATTTTATTACAGTTTACAGGATGAAAATCCACGGTGACAGTAACACGTCAGCGCTCTACATCGTGCTTATTAAGGCTAACACTTGTATTCTCAGACATAATTACATCCTCCACTACTAATTATGTCTCAATTTGAACCTGGCAAAGCAGTGTGTAATTCAGTAATTCGGCTCCTTTGTGGCCTTTGTGCCTTTAGGGCAGCGCGTGATTAGGAGCTGTCAGCTGCCGTAGTGACCCGGCTCAGGCAAGCGTGCAGGCCGACACGACCTGCTATTGTTAAAGCTTGTCAACATATTCACTCCAATTCCCCACAGTCATTTGGGGCCGAATTACAGCATTAGGAGAGCCAGAGCGAGATGGCAAAGGGAGGAGAACGAGGCGTGCTAATTGAAAAACAATTGGCATTTTACATGCATTAATTAAAAGCCCTTAGTATAGATCAGAAGTTGCCCCAAGCTCGGTTTCCCCCCCCCCCCAGAAAGACACTAACCTTTAACCCACGAGTTACAAATAACAGAAGCAATATGGCTGCATTTCCATATCTTCAAAACAAAAGGCGGTAATATTTGTGTACATACCATACGCTGCAGGCTCGATGCAGATCACCAGAATCGTACCCCGTTATAAAGTAGAGCCAACATTTATTCAGATGGGGATTTTCACAATGAAGCATTGTCTTAAAGCAGCATACGATGATCTAGGGTGTTAGTGTAAAAAAACTGTTAAACGAAAGAAACCTTGGGAGGACTAGGACTCAAAAAGTGCTGTATATATAAGCATATTTACCTAATTAATACAAACTAATAGTTTAAATAAACAGTAGCTAAATACACTGTAACTTTGAAATTTGAATGGCTCTTTATTCAACCATGAAACAGTTCAAAATTGTTAAGGTTCCACATTTGAACAAATTATATAT
>JAUZST010011129.1:0-12072 GCA_034779995.1 Parotocinclus haroldoi | reverse complement strand
ATATTATATTATATTATATTATATTATATTATATTATATTATATTATATTATATTATATTATATTATATTATAGTTTATGCTAGTGTAATGCTAGTGTAATGTTAGAGACCATGACAGCTAAATGTTCTTTTCAGCGTCTAGGTAGTTTGTATTAAGGTTTTAAATTATATATCTCATTAAATGTGCAATTACATTACAGTGCAGAACACATTGTTTAATAATAAAATGTTTTCTATTAAAGTCAAGTTTTCTAAATTGAGTCCTGATGGTGTCTTCTGGCTGGTCATTAAAAATGCAGTACTGAATTAAAGCACCTATACATCTAAAAGTCAAAGTCAAATGTATTTCTATAGCGCTTCTCTCAAATTTTCTTTTACCCAGGCCCAAATTCCAACCTAAGCAAACCTAGGGTGAAAGTAGCAAGGAAAAACTTTGGCAAGAAACCGTGGGAGGTTTGTAAAATAAATTAAGTAAAATGAAGAGCGAGAATCAATTCCATCTTCAGTTACCTGTGATGAACAACAAAGGTTTCTGTGTTAATAACTGAAGATCTACAAGAGACATTGCACCTCTGTCTGCCTTCCCATTGAAAAAAACTTGCCCTTGATCCAATATGGTGGCTTTCATGTCATGCTCTGGACAGCTCCTAAAAGATAGACCCCCTCACCCATTACTTGCTGGGGTATTTAGGTATATGACTTTTGTTTCTAAAATAACCAGGTTTGACCCTGTTTGTATTCTGTTATGTTTCTACAGACCAATGTTTCTCATTTCTGGTCCTGATGCCCTGTCCAGGATATTTCTCTCCCTGCACCTAGTGATTTCCGGCTGGCGACCCTCTCTTGTGACCCTGTCCAGGATAAGCGAGGGTAAAACAGGATGCTTTGTATTATTAAATACAACAATGTATTATGACACATGGATTGTTTTCAGTTTAAATAGCTGTTTCGGTGGTACTTTAAGACTCATTAGTAAGGCCAAATCTGTCGCTCGTGCACACAAGCGCATGCTGACACACATGTTTGTACACACCCAGACAATTAGACGCACTGACTAAACCTTTTTTTAGCTGCTAGAGAGCACAGTCTGGGCCATCTAATGAAACCATCAGCACATAATGAGTTTCCCAGAGCAGAACATTATAGAGTATTACGGAGCACAATTTCCCTACAAGTACAGCTTCATTAGTGAGGAAGACCACCATCTGATGTGTGCATACTTGTGTGTGTGGGTGTGTGCGCAGTTCTACGAAGAGCACAATTAGCATGGCAACAGTATCCGGTCTTTCTTTTGTGGAGACGTGGATGTTGTCTTTCAGCGTGTGGCTCCTCGTTTCCATTTGTACTTGTGTGTGTGTGTGTGTGTGTGTGTGTGTGTGTGTGTGTGTGTGTGTGTGTGTGTGTGTGTGTGGTGTGTGTGTGATGTGTGTGTGGGTCCTTTCCCAATAAATGTTTAAAGGAAGCAGACAAGAAGTCCTCTTATTGTTACCAAGTCCAGAGAGTCTCCGAGGGAATATCACCTTTAAACCGACATCCTCTGAACAGGCTCGCGCACACACTCCCACGTGCACACACCTTTGCTTTGTCATGTCACTGCGCTGCCTCGTTCGGGGGGCTTCCTGTGGAGTAGTGAAAGGCGCCGGCCTGGAAGCGAATATAGTAACACGCGGCAGGAGAGGATGCTCTGCTTCCCGCTGCCTTTCTACTCCAGAGACCCATTACTGACTTTAATGACTTAGGAAATGGAGAGCACTTACACGCATGCTTATGCATGTACACATGAACACACACACGCGTGCGTTTAACAGAGCTAAAGCATTGCGTAATTAGTTTAATAACCCACCTAACGCACAAGCTCTCAATCATACGCACTTTACCGTCCTGCAAGACCCCGAGTTACTTAAATCCCAAATAAACAGTACTAATTGCTTCGAAGTAGATTGTGTGTGGTTCTGGGTGTGTTGCAGGTGATTTGCTGGGAATAATTGGACTGCGGTGACACACTCTAAAAACACAAAACAATACATGAGGAGAAAGCCTGCAAAGTGCCCATAATAGCAGCCTACGGTTTTAAAACTTTCTCGCTTCCTCCAGCAATCCCTGTTAACCAGTTCAAAGTTTCGTTTAAATCACTACTAAAACCTGATGCTTGTTATACATTTTTCTTACTTTTATAGAAAATGGCTTTGTCTAGGTAAATCTTTCTAGCAGGCAAACTCAAAATACTGCCATTAGCCATTTACTAGATGAATCTTTATGAGCACTGGAGGTATGATGTCATTCCAGATCATTTAATCAGCATAAAAGTTTGAATTTAAAAACAGACATGTCAAGGATTTATAAGGATTTGGTGTGTACTCTTTTTGCTGTGGTGGCAGCATGCGGTCTGGCACGGACTCCACACGTTTGGGTGTAAATATCTATGTTCCGCAAAGTTTCTTGTGATGTTAATGAATGTTTGTCTTTTTCTGACTTCGAGTAATAAGTAAATAAATAAATGCTCAGTAAGCAGTTCTGTTCTTTGGTCTTCAAATAGTTCTTGCAAAGCTTTCAGCTATGCACTGGGTCATTGCAGTATGGTACTGTGAAAAAGTATTCAGCCACCATTAGACCATTAGATAATGACCCTATATAACATTTAATCACCAACTGGACCCAAAACATTCAAACTTGGATTTATCATTCCTTAATAGCTTCATTCCAGCCTTTAGTCTAGCTTTAGCCTTCTAGCTGCTGCTATTGCTCAGGTGTAAGGGGAGGTCACATTAATGCTTCCCACTGAAGCCTATCGAACCAGTGTTTCCTGATCGTTTTTCCAGTTTGGAATACTGCGTACAAAATGACTGTTTCCTTAAGTGTTTCTCTAGTTGTATTTGGATAAAGTGACTGAGAAATAATTATCTATGGTCATTTTACAAATGTTAAATCAACAGTATATCTAATCTCAAGGTGGCCTAAGACGATCGGGCAGTACTGTGTATGTAACAGTAATAACATTGTATTCAGTTCAAGAAAACAGATCTACTACATCCCAAAGGTGACCTATTAAATTGAGAGCGGTGACTATGGGGGCCATTTGAGCACAGTGAGCATCATTGTCATGTTCAAGAATCCAGTTTGAGATGATTTGAGCTTCGTGACAAGGTGATCAGCTCATATTCCGTAGGCATGCACTACATTTGCTCTGAGCTTAAAATTGCCCCAGGATATTACTGTCTATGTAGCTGTGTAACTTTTGTGAATGTACCATTGGTAGGCAATATATAAATTAGAAATCCATTAATATAAAAAAAAAAATGTGATCCTTTTATTTGCTCTATATAATCTGGGATGTTAACGGGTTCATTTCCCATCCTGAAGGAATTCCATATTACAACATTCCTGTGAACCGGGATTCCTTCTGTGTGCAGCGCTAGTGTGTGTTTGTGCTGGCGCGTGTGTGTTTCGGAAGCAGGCCTCTTCCGGCTACACATTGTGATCTGTTGAGCACCTCTGGAAATTCCCACTGGATCACGGCGCTGGTGCCTGAAACGTTATCAGCTGTGTCTTAACAGCCAGAATAGGACCTGATAAACCTCGAGGATGTGAAAGGGACTGTGTTTTTTAATCCGATTTCAGGATTCATCAGCTGACAGTAAAGATGGTTCTTAGAAAAGAAAAAAAAAACAAAGAGTGATGTATGTTGAGTTGTGGATGCTGGTTTTCTGGTCAATCAGCAAGACCGTACAAGTTCCATGTTCTTTAAAGCTGGCTCATGCCAGTTCTGGTCTGCTACTGGTCCTGCGTGAATGTGCATTTGAAATGTTAAATGCTACCCGGGTCCCTGCTGTAGTGAGCTAGCAGATTAGGCTGCTGCTCCACCCAAATGCACATAGTATAGTTCTGCTGTATGGACTTCCATTTCCTTAATCTGGGAGATGATTTTAGATTACAATGGCTCAACAGTGACTCTGGGATATGAACTTATGAACTTCCGGTCAGCGGTACAGAAGATATCAAATATCCGCTCCTATTGTAACTTTATACAAGAGAGTAAATAAGTTTGTCTGGATGAAAGTGGTGTTACTTTCATAGCAAAATTGTCATGAACATTGGAAACCCCCTTATGTGTGCATGCATGATACCACACACATACAGACACACAAGCGGAACTAAAGTTCTGGCTCCATGTGATACATGAGAAGCATAAAACCTCATCCATGCAGAATGTGTCTGTCTGAGAATTACAAGAAAAAAAAAAATATATATATATATGTATATATTTACATGTAGATAGAGATATGACTTTCTGGTATTAGTTCTCGAATCTTACATAAGACATGCAGCCACCCACACACACTTGAGTTTGTACTATATGAAGGTATGCACATAGCCATACCATTACAGAATTACATAATAACAAAGACATGCTTGACTCGTGCAGGAACACCACTGCAGAGACACAGGTTTGAGTTGCAGCACTGCTTTGAGGCTGAGATCGTCATCACATGCAGACACCATTTGTTAATCATGAAACTCAGTCTGGGGATCAGCCCTAGGTGCTCTATGAGTGATGTATGTCTGCACCTTTTGTTTGGAGGGACTGACGTCCAACCCTGACCAGGATAAAGTGAAAAACAAACCAACAAACAAATAATAGAAGATTTAGGCATTTTGATTACACACAGTCCATAATAAGGATTTTTGGAATGTTGAGAACATTCCAGCGATTTACACGGGCAGTAAAGGGCTGGTACACATAGTGCGGGCCCTCCAGCGCCACCCCTTGATCTAAGGGACAGATGTGTGGATCAGAGACAGAAAACGACAGAGAGAGAGAGAGGGAGCTGGCATGAGAGACTGAGGGAAACAGCTGAGAGAACCGTATTTCTTGGCGGAGTTCACTCTTTCATTCACTCCCTCCCCTTCCCTCTCTCATCTGCCAGCAGGGCTGTTAAAGGTGATGCTGAAAGCATTTCCACATGTGCTACTGCGTTGGCTTGCTCTCCTCAGTGTGAGAACTCCAGCGCGCAGGCTGGAAAACACATGCTCCTGACTTATAAACCTAACGTTACACACCATTTCATTACTGACTTACTCACTGTCGGTTTTTCGGATCGAATGCGGATTGTGGCAAAATCCAGATGACAAACCTGTGTTCGACACCGCACAACACACACAAAAACAAACAAGAATGTGTCTTTGTGTCAATGTGGAGACTGTCCATTGACACAATATTACTGTAGCAAAGTAATTCATCCTTAACCCCAGTAACCTACAGCAAACATTTTGACAGTTTTGCCTTTGCAAAGAATGCTTTAGATTTTGGAAAATAAAAACAACCAGGCCCTTCTGCCGGGGATGTCAGGTCCTATGAAAAGAAAGTTATTACAATGGGCGCTTAAAAAAGATTTAAATGTTGTAATACATTTTAGGGCCCCCTGTCAGTCTCAGGTCCTTAGAATAATCCCAACTTCCACTAAGTGCCTCCCGTGTCCCCACAATGTAAACAAAATGAAAGATCATAGCCACTAACAGAGAGATAAAGGCCAATGTATTTGTTTGTTTAGTCTTGTTTAAGCCCTGTTTTCTCCTGGTCGGCCCACTTGCAGAGCTTGTCCCAAAATTAACATGACACAGGCCAGCATTTCCTCCCTCAGACACAGAAAGTTACGCAACTGTGGCAGAAAGCACTGTACTGGTGTGAGCGTGGTGTCCAGAATGCCAAGTCCAGTTTAAAGTGAATATCAACATAAATATAACTATTTCAAATGTCTATTAATGAACCCAGTAAACCCAGCACCAAAAACCAGGGGGAAATCTGTAACCCGAATTTAGCAAGACCCTGGCGAAGCAAAACACAGGCACAGTACTATGCAAAAGTTTTAGGCCACCACTGGATTGGCAATGCTTTTACGACCATAAGGGAGGCACAGCAGCATGGGGGGTGTAAGCACTGTCATCTCACAGCGAGAAGGTCCTGGGTTCGATTCAAGGTGGAGCGGTGTGCTTCCACGTGTCCGTATGGGTTTACTCTGGGTACTCTTGTTTCCTCCTACAGTCCAAAGACATGCTAGTGTGTGCGTGAGTGTGATTGCGCAGGTGTGTGTGCCCCGAGATGGACTGGCGACCTGTCTCCTGTCTTGTGCCCTGTGCTGCTGCCTAGGCACTATCTCACCGAGTTTATTCATTTGTGGTCCCAATCCTCAACAATGTGCCATAAATGGTCATTGTTTTATTGCTAAAACAACAAATCTAATATCAAATGGTGGCCTTTCGCACAGTACAATACACAAAAAATAAAAAATAATAATTTATATAACGTAACTTAACAAGTTGTGTTTAAAATTCTGTTCAAAACTCAACCTACTTGTGAAGGATTCAGTAAAATTAGCAGAGCGGTCCGTTCCTGTATGTTGATTCCACGTGTGTAATTGTATATAATTGTTTTTAAAGGGGTGTGTGTATGTGTGTGCAAGTTTGTTAACGTTACTGGAGTTAATGCAAGGGATTTGCATGAGTGATGCCCTGTAAACCCAGGGCAATCAATCCATCAGTGTGATTTGAAGGGATTAGACTAATCGCCTGTAGGGACATTTAGTTTGGTTCCAGTGCTCCGGAAGCGTACTCACCCACGTCTGTGTAACGTCACAAACAAAGTGTGGTTTGTGTACATTGAAGCCTTTCCTGTAAGACAGAACCAGAGAGAAGCTTAGCAAGGTCTTCTGTTGATGTCTATGAGGTGCACTGTCATACAGAAGGAATGAATCTAGGACGTCGCTCCGTGATGACGCTGCCATGTTTCAGCAAACAATCGTTCCAAGATAATTAGTGAGTTCTGCAAATCAATATGCTCATTTTTATTAGCATGTCATTATCAAAGATCCCCGACACGGCCGACCACCGACTGTTAACAAGGCATGTAAAAACCCTGGCTCAGAGGAAACAACAAATTATTACAGGATGAAATGGGATCAGGTGGCACACAGATCCAGGTTTCTTTACCCTGCCTCCAGTTATTATCAGTTATTACGGGCATGTTTCCTCTGGGCTTTCTGGTTCCCACGTCCTGAAATCATGGTTCAAACAGAGGCCTTTAGGAGTTGCCGATTCCACCAGCTGGCTCTTACTTCTAAGATGCAGGAGGCAGACTGACTACTCCAAATTGACCTTGGAAGCCTGAGCAGGGTAAACTGGTTTACTGAATCTCACTGAAATGTAATCAAAAAGCTATAAAATGTGTGTCAAAATCCCTTTCAGTTGTGCTATCGGCTATTTTAACCACACCTATTAACACACAGTGCGTAATTAAACCTTATTTTGACATTTAATAACAACAGTCGAATGCTTACGGTAGAATATGACAGCGTGTAAGGCTCAGTGGACCTCATAAGATGCTTTTGCTTCAGGGAAATTTGGGAAAACTTCCTCCCCCACAGTGCTTCCCGAAGAACTACATTTGTCTCAGGGCCTTTTTGGTTTATATTCACACCACCAGTATGAACGCAGTGTGACATCTAAGTGGCTTAAGCCACAAGTCTTCACTTAGAAGACTTGTATCTCCTTTGTCCCAAATAGGGTAAGTAAGGTTTGGACTCCACTGTGGGTCCGTTTGCCTTTTTTCCATTTCTGGTGTACAAATATATTTCAAAATGGTCCTTGAGTTTGACACTTGCTTCTAGACCAATCACAATACTTGTGTCGCGACATCTGGCCAGTCATCACAAACACTTTGGGCCTTTTTGTGCTAAGAAAAGACCCTACCTTGATGTAGGAACTAAAAATGGCATCCTAAGAACTACAATCTTTCCAACTTCCTGCGGAAAGAACACGAGACAAAGGTGGCACAGTTTTATCAAGTTTTTATCAAGTTTCATTAAGTTCCTCTGGAGCAAAAGCACCTACGGATTGCATGTCCAAAAAGTAAAGCCATAAAATTTCTGGCCTAAACTAGTCAACCAGAAGATTCTACTACATGCAGACCTTGTGTGGTCATGTGGTCATGTGCTTCAAATTTGCTTACCTGTTTTAGTTTTACAAAATTTCATAAAGAAATGTGTTGTTGAGCTCTAGTGTTGAGACTCCAACCGACACTCTCTTCCGACACAGTAGTGTGCTTTTTCTGAATGGAAGTGGCACCCTGTTCCAAAATCTATTGGAAATAAACCTAGAGTGGAGGTGTGACCAAAGAAATATTACTGACAATGGTAGGGCCAATGCAAAAAAAAAAAAATAGGTGTGATATGTGAGTTGGGCGATGGATCATCAGGTTCAATTATGCCTTCTTGTTTATTATGCCATCTAATGTAATTGTATTTTTTGAACACCAGGGGGCACAGTCGTACATCATGCTCACAGATGCATATTCCATTCTCAGTGAGACCTCGAATTTCTTACAAATCCGCGGGACTAAAAAATCTTTTTTATTGAAATTATAAAAACAGTTTACACCTTTAATTGCTATTCACCGTGTACAAACAGGGAATGTATTTACTCGGTTATTTAAATTATAGTGAAGCTACAACAGAGCATTTTATTTACCTGATTTTTTTCTAAAGTCTAAAGTTTAAAAGCTCATATGAAAAACGTGCATTGCCTAGTTAAAAGTATTGGAATGATCATACATCATATCATACAGATGATGTTATGGTGTCCACAGACTTTTAACACCTTGATGGACCCATGTTGCATCACCATGCCTCACAGGTGTGGACATTAGAAAGATGTTTTTCCCCTGATTTCTGAAGAAACCAGTGACTGCCCTCTGGTCCCTGCTGGAAAACGTCCGATGTGTCTATTTCCAGCTTCCAGTCTTCTGTATTGCTTTCTGTCACTTTCCATTCCAACTTGCCGAAGACAGATTTGGCTCCAATAAGGTTTAAGGTCACCTGATCCATCACTAATGTGAGATGGGAAAGGTGAGCAGAGAAAATGGATTGACCCCAGTATGTTTTCTTTGTCTTCTGTAAATGATGGTGTGGTCCAGTATATAATGTGCCTTCAAATACTCAGCTTAGGCGTTGTCCTTGTGTGTGTGGGAATTGAGTGGGAAATGATAGAGGACATGATCCTACCTGCTATGCACATAGCTGCTTTCTCTTTCCTTCTTCTTCTCACAGCTCTTTTAATCTGAGCTGATCTGACCGTTCCTTGATTTTCTGTTCACACAGCAAGCTCTTGGCTGGCAAATTGGTTCGGCTGTAGGAATAACCCCTGGTAATCTGGATCCAATGCTGAAAATGTTTTGAATTCATGCTTTTCGGAAAGAAAAGGTATGGAATCTCGGTAAACATGGTTAATATAGCCACAAGTCACAGTGACGTCTCAGGATTAAACACGAATTAGATGACTGCTTTAAAAATACAATTACTAATAGAATTGCTAATTCAACCATGAGTCAGGTGAAAGAAGCGTGATTTGAAACAATTAGAGAAAAGAAAGACAAGTTAATGGTCACAGCTTTTACAATGCCATTACTCTATAAAAGGTTATTAAGACTAAAAGCCTATTGGTCTGTAATGCAGTCCATCGAAGGGCTGAAGGAGATTGTGGTTGCACTGGGGGATGATCCTCGTTCAAGACCTCCCATTATACAGATTCAACTCTTTCATAGGAAAGAACGGACCTCGATCTAGGCTAGCAGTACAGAAGGGGCTGTGAAGAAGAGTCAACGAAAGGCAAGAATGGCAGAAGACAACACAGGCTGATTTATAATTTACTGTAAATAAAATGAACTCAGGAGTCCAACAGAACATAACTGGACTTTCTTACCTGGTTACAGTCAGATGGTACCTTAATTAGTGACCACTCATGGTCATCTTTTTTTTCTTCCTATAGTTACATGAAGCTGTTTGAAAGTTAGATATGTGATGTCATTTAGATATCACCTGAGCTTGCTTGAATTGTGCAGCTCTCTTATGTGCTGGCCCACCTCCACAGGGACCTGGGTTCGGGTCACAGCGCTACCTTCCAGCCAGCACTGGATTCTAAACTTCTTCTGCAGTACCCCCTTTTCATCTCACACTGGAATTATTACAACTGACATGCCTTATGTGTCTGAACTGTTTACTGTGTAAACAGCATTCATTTACCATGCTGTACACCCACCCCCAAACGGTAACTCTGTGCCTCCCTAGGAGGGCCATCCCTGCTTTGGGAACCAGTACCTTACAAACAGAAGAGGCTGGTCAAGAGATCATCCCTGATGGAGTAACAACAACCCCTGCCAGCCCTGCTATTGACTGCCGTTGTGTTCTTGTCTTTATGTATCACAATAAATATATATATAAATATATAAAGGACACAAATGATTACAATGGAAGCTCAGAATTTGAATTGGTTTTGGAAAGCCGTTCAGAATCGTAAATATTTCATCGTAAGAAATAGGATTAATCCGTTCCTGACCCCAAGTGGGTCGTTTTATAAATGTACTTGTGTGTAATTGATGAATTCAAGCAATAATAAAGCAAATAAAGTGAAATATTGTACATGAAACTTGCACTTGGTCTCATCACGCTGCCCCATTTGGCTTGCTCATTAGAGACAGCTAAATATTAGCTAAATATATAAATTACACGATAAAACTGAATTGAATTAATTGAACTGAAACAAACATAGAGTGAACGTAGATAATAATAAACGTAAAGTAAGGGGGGGGGGTAGGGTGAATTCTGTATTTGTTCTGGTCTGGAGGTTCAAAGCTGTTCAAAGCTAATTTGTGACACTGTTTATTGTAAAAAGCGTTTTGCAAATAAA
The DNA here is from genome assembly GCA_034779995.1 of Parotocinclus haroldoi. Classification (NCBI taxonomy): domain Eukaryota; kingdom Metazoa; phylum Chordata; class Actinopteri; order Siluriformes; family Loricariidae; genus Parotocinclus; species Parotocinclus haroldoi. The sequence continues at coordinate 1,338 of JAUZST010011129.1, read as the reverse complement.
ATTGAATTGAATTGCATTTAATTGAAGGAGTGTTTGAAATCTGATCCATACACTGATACAAGTAAATAAACATAGCGGCAGCACAGTGGCTCGTTGGGTAGCTCCAAGCAAGAAGCAAGAAGGTCCCGGGTTCAATTCCGAGGGTGGAGCGGCTAGGTTTATTTCGGGTACTCCGGTTTCCTCCCACAGTCCAAAGACAGGTTAATTGGTGTCTTCAAAATGGCCCTTAGTGTGTGATTGTGTGCACATGTGTGTGGATTCCGCCTCTAGGGTTGTTCCTGCCCTTGCGCTCAGTTTTTTCGGGTGGGCACTGACTGACCTGCGACCACATGTGGTTTAAGCAGAAGATAATCTATTATCATGCCCTCATTTGGGTTTATGGTGATTGGCATACCGCATTGGTGCATTATCGCCACCAACTGGACTGGACCAGATGCATCGCGGTTGGAAGATCGCACCCTGTTTGCCATTTAGCGTTCTATTTAGGTGCTAAATTAGATTTTTTTTTTAAATTTTGGTAACGATGTCCGAATGGTTCGAGTTAGGAAGCTGTACCTTAGGTAAAATGAAATACACGTGAGCTGTGAGGTTTATTTGAATGTTTACATATCTGAAACTGTTGTGTTTTGTGTTACAGGCACTGTACAAATACAAGGAACAAGAAACGAGAAAAAGATTAGATCTGTGCCTCTCGTCTGTGGTGTGAATGCAGTTAAGACACACGTTCTTTGTACAGATGTAGGATTTCTCATAACTGCTGGAACACTTTGTGTGCTGTGACTTACGTAACGTGTGCAGAGCCGTTAGAGAAGGCTGCTTGTCAGTGCATGCCTTGTTCCTCTTGTCTAAAAAGCAGGCCCAACCAGACAATTGGCTGTGTAACGAACTACTTGTAGAACAGGTTGAATGAGTTTGTGTGAGTGTGCTGCTCGGTCTTGCTCTATCAGGGCAAATATCTGTAGTCTCACAGGAAGAAAGCTAATTATTATCCGGCCTGATTGCACACTAAAGTGATTCAAGGACAGAGAGAGAGAGGGAGAGAGAGAGAGAGAGAGAGAGAGAGAGAGAGAGAGAGAGACAGAGAGAGACAGAGAGAGAGAGAGAGGGAGAGAGAGAGAGAGAGAGAGAGAGAGAGAGAGAGAGAGAGAGACAGACAGAGAGACGAGAGGAGAGAGAGAGAGACAGACAGAGATGAGAGGAGAGAGAGAGAGAAGAGAGGAGAGAGAGAGAGAGAGAGAGAGACAGACAGAGAGAGATGAGAGGAGAGAGAGAGAGAAGAGAGGAGAGAGAGAGAGAGAGAGAGAGAGATGAGAGGAGAGAGAGAGAGAGAGATGAGAG
>JAUZST010011128.1:0-12072 GCA_034779995.1 Parotocinclus haroldoi | reverse complement strand
TGGGTGGGGGGGGGGGCTTGTTAAGCAGGGCAGTACTAGACTACAGTTCTACCCACAGGGGAGATTAATACACCACTGGGACATGAACCCAGCTAGCACTCTTATTATTACTCTATTACTATTATTATTATTATTGGACTATCCTGATCTCCATCTAGAAGGAATCTATTCGAAAGTTAATTAGGTACCATGTGAGTTTGAAATGCTTGATTAGATGAATGACAGAATTCTCGCTCTGTAAGCTATTAAAAGGTGAAACATTAGAATGAGGAACAGACAGGTAAGGGATGCTAGCTGTAAAACAGGAGCTCTATCTTACCTTTAAGTGTGTATTATTAAAAACATCATCAGGGACTTTACATGCGATGAGTGCGTTCGGCTGCTCGGTAACTTGCACGTCCGCACCTGCTGCACCTTCTCCGTTATCCAGCGGTAAACACGACGCTCGAGCTCGCGCCATTTTAATGTCACAGATTGTCTCATTCATGGCGCAGTGTTTGGGAGCGGAGACGTCCGCGATCCTTAAACCCGTGCACGCGCTCGTTATGCTTCTTAAAAACGATCCATTGTTATGTCAACGTTAAAATACGATTATTCAAAAAAAGAAAAAGAAAGAAAAAGCGGAAATGACGTCTGTTCCACCGGTGTCTTCTTTTAGAATAGGAGGCTTCTTAAAGAAAAACTAAGAGTTGCGTGAGAGGCCGAATTCATGCTGGATGGTAGGTTATACTTATTTTATGCAATGAAATGTAAATGATTATTTAAAAATCATACAATGTCATAATTCAGGATTTTTTTGACTCTGTCTCTAACAGTTGAAATGTACATGATAAATTATAATTTAATAATTATATATAATAATTATGATTTTACAAGTTACTGTGATGTAACCTTAAGCAGGTACTTGCAGAGGCAATGTCAGCAGTTTAAAAATGTTATGACATATTTGAAAGTTAAATGGTACAATCACAATGTATAGACTTTATTTTGTTGTAATGAGAAAGTAAAAATAAGTCAGGTTTTGAAAGTCATAATAAGAGCTATAATGTTATTACACTCCCAAATACTTCCCAAATAGAGCTATACTGCTCACAGAAATGAGGGGATTATTTCATAATGAAATATCAATTCATTATTTTATATTTCTATTTGGTATGACAAAAAAGGGTATCAATATATCCTAAACATATAAGTACAGTATTAATGTGTTTTAATTATAATTGTTATTAATTATATTATTATATAATTATAATTAGTAATTGCTTTGTTAAAAGTATTTCACTGTATTTCAAAATGAAAACGAGTTAAGAAACTGAATAAATGAATGAGAGTGTTCCTCAGTGTACAGTGGGGAAAATGCTAAACTGCTACAAGAAATGTTCTCTATAACGTATGTTATTAACTACTGAATGTCAATATGCCTAAACTTTTGGAAATGCCAGATATTACATTTATTTCGCTGATTAACAAAATTAACATTTGGTACACTTCAGAAATGTGAATTTGTTCCATGCAGAGGTTGTGTTTTTTGAGAGCTTCTGTCGTGGCATGCAACTATGGATAACCAAATGTCCTTTTCCTCCCACATTACTAACATCTCTCTGTTGTGTCGTTTACTTCTTTACAACATCAGAAAGACTTGTCATCTTAAGACTGTATTACTGTAACTCTCTCTTAGCGGGGCTTCCTCTGACTGCTATCCAATCCCTACAGCTGATCCAGAATTCATCTGCAATGTTCCCAAGTTCACACACACTACACCACTGCTCTGATCTCTCCTCTGGCTCCCTGTAGCTGCTCGTATTAGATTTAAAGCAGTGATGCTTGCTTACAAACCGAAAAATTGGCCTGCACCCTCCTACCCTGCAGCAGTTATCATATATAAGTCCAGAGTGCAGTAACTCCCCCCATCACTTAGTTATTAGGAGACAATGTGCCTCCAATTACTTACCACTAAGGACCGATTTTATAATCTATTTTATTACTAACTTAAATATTCTTATTTTTTTTAATTATATTATTTACGTAATTTTACTATTACTTTAATATACTTTCAAGTATTTACTTAATTAACATCTAGGCCACCCATGGGTCCCTTTTTCTCCCTAGGTTTCTTCCTGCTACTTTTAGGGAGTTTTTCCTTCCACTGTCACCCTAGGCTTGCTCATTTTGGGATTGGCCTTTTAAGATAATATATATATATATATATAAGATTATAAAGCTAGATTAGAATTAAATAAATTAGAATTGAATTGAACTAGATAAGGGCATCTGCTAAATACTGTAAACATACATTTTATTCAGCTTATCAACAAAACGCCATTAGTTTATTTGTTATATATACTGCTTACCAAAATTAGGGGATACTAAAACAAAATGAAATATCCCATAATTAAATAAGCCCTAATTTTGTGCGCAGTGTGTATGTATGTATGTGTGTGTGTGTGTGTGTGTGTGTGTGTGTGTGTGTGTGTAAATATACGGCTGGGCCATCTAGATAGATAGATCAATATTATATAGATGCTATATATACCGTGGTACTTTGGTTCTCATCCATCTAGGAACTCTTCACATTTGGTTCTATATGAATTTAGGCTAGAAAAAAAGAGTTTGCTCTGTGTTTCTTCCACTTGCTTCAACTTGTGAAATGTGTATAGGTTGAGCCACAAGACTTGTTTTAGCCAAAACTGCATTCACTGTTCAGTATACAGTTCATACATCCATTCATTGTCTTATGGGCCTAATCCTTGGTCAGGGTTGTAGGAACATGCAGGTACTAAACTGGTTAGTAAGCAACTAAAAGGAAAAGGAATCCTGAATCCTCTTGGCTTTCAGGCTGAGCAGTTAGTATTGGCGGCTAGCACTCTAGGTCACCAATAGAGTAAGTATTTTGCTTTTACATTTTCTCATGAGATTTGAATGTAAGTATTTTCAACAGTGTGGCAGGTTCAGCTATGATACAGTATAAACCATAATAAACTCATAGGTTCATGATACACTTCACTTATAATGGATTTCTGAATGTGACCCCATAATAAATCAGAGAGTACATGCAGACCCCATTAATACATATAATGCCTTGTACAGTGTAGATTTTCTGTGGGTCTGGAATAGATTAATGAAATTTACATTATTTACATTAGCTTGCACCATATACAGTATATGATCATGTAAAATAATTTGTCAGGCTATGTATTAGAATACAACCAAACAATACAGGAAATAAAACCAAAAAATCAGAACAAAAACAGCTTCAGGTTACAGTTTCAGGTGTCAGTGTGACCTGTCCTTACACTTGAGGAATAGCAAAATCATTGGGGTGATCCTTTTATAGCCATTAATTATCTTCTTGGAATAGTAACAACCAGGAAACCTCTTGTTCAAAAGGGAAACCAGGTGAAATGGCTAAGATATGCTAAAGCTTAAAAACACTGGAATAAAGATCTGTGAAAAAGAGTATTATGGAGTAATTTAGTGATACATATGTATTGGGTCAGCTGGGATTTCGTGAGGTTTATTTGATTGGCTTAGTGCAGTGTTTGTCAAAGGATCAGCAATATTAGCAACGTTACTTATAAAACCTGCTAATGATTAAGGAATGCAAAGAGAAACAACACAGATAACATTGTTGTAGTCATGTTTATTGCAGAAAAAGGACTGTCACAGTTACACTAAGGGCATAAACAAGGTGGGGACTGAGAAAGACATAACAGAAAGCATTTTAGGCTAAATGGACTGACAGTACATGATAGAACACATACAGAGGCTGCATGATAACAAGGTACACTAATACAGAACACAATCTGTAGGTATAAGGTACACATACAGAGGAAAGCGAGCAGGTAAACTAAGCACTCATAGGATAAATATACAAAACAGAACACACCAAGAGCAAAGACACACCTGAGCAGACTGGGCAGAATAACCGTACCATTAAATAACATTAAATTAACATTAAATCAAAAGGGAGCCAAAACTGGTGATATAGAGCAGTGATTCTCAAACTGTGGTACCACTGCTGGTACGTGAAGGGGCAAGAGGTGGTACACCAGATGACCTTGGAAAATGTACTTGATAATTATTTATAACTATTTAATTATTCAATTAAATTTTTAAAAATTGTAAAGTATGTTTTAGACTTTTCATAATTTTGTTTTAATGAAATGAATTTGTGGTTGGATTGATGTGGGCTACGCAGACACCCATAGTTCATAACCTCTACGTTGCACTAACTGCTTCCCAAATTCTGACTGTTCCGACATTTTATCCGTAAGCCTTTTGAATTTCTCTGAAACGACAGTTGCAAATGAATACCTATAATAAATTACCCATTATGTCCTGACTGAAGGTAGCAGAAGCCAGGAGCAATGAGTCCAAAACGAGTTAGTTGAAGATAAAGTTAATTCATCGCCTGCCCTTGCATTAGCCGATGCTAATTTAGAGACTAGCTCGTGTTAGCAAGCTCAGAAAAGAACAATACAAGATGGTTAGACCAGAGTTTGGGATTCACCTATTGTGGGACAGAGAGGAAGAAATAAGATCATTATAAGTCGTGTTCTGTGAAATTGAGCCAAAAAAAAAAAAAGCCAACCTTGTGCATTTAAAAGATGTGAATCCTATACACTCGGGTAATATGCCTGCTGTGTACAAATATGTGTGTGCAGTGCATGTTTTTCTCTGATGAGACTCAAAGGCCTTTAATGTGTGTGGTGAGCAGGGGGTTGGTGTTTAGGCTGTGACAACACAGAAGCATGCTAAGGTCTATGTGGTTTCTTGGAATTGCAAAACAGGTTTTATTGCCAAAAGTATGTGGCCTCCTTTCTAATCAGTGGGTTAAACTATTTCATGCAGAATAGCAAGTCTATAAAGCACAGTGCCATTGCACTCTCAAGCAGTACAACACATTCCATGGTCTGATTAATTATCTGACATTTTGATAGGCAAATCTGGGTTAGACAAGTGCTAGAACCAACACTTATCTGGGGCATTATGCCAACTGTAAAGAATGGCGGAGGATTCCAAAGTATTACAGTTATTCTCTAACAAGCACCAGTATGACAAAAATGATAAACATTTGCCTGTTTCATCTGCCAGTGCTTATGTTCCCAAAGCAGAGTCCATTAAGAATGTGTGTGTTAACCTCCTCCAGCAAATCAGATGCTGACTGTGAGCAGTGGCTGACCTCACTAATGGTGTACATACACTAGATAATCTTTACTATGCTTGAGCATGTTTGACCACAAAAGTGATTTTTGTTGGACTACTGTGAACAGTCTGTAACTTCCACAGGTGACGAATCATGATCAGACCCACTAAAGTTGGGCTCACGCACCGTTCATTTGGACTAAGTACACACCCAAACACAAACATAAAGTAGGGTGCCTCCATAAAAATCTTTTTATATGCGCAGCATGAGTTATATGTGCAATCATAGAAGATTGCTGCATTGCATATTAATTAGATTTATAAAACATGTGAGAGGGCTGTGTCAGAGCATCCAAAACTTCAAAAAAGCCACAAAGTAAGTAGAACCATAAAGTCCACTGTGCTGTGTAAGCACGTCTTTAAAGTAGTTTAATGGATGAGATGTTGGAATGTCCATCCACTTTTGTTCCTGTAATGTATTTGAGCTATATAGTCGCTATAAATCAAATAATAAATGGAACATCTGATAAACAGACACCCTATGATACTGAAGGATGAAAGGTCAGCTGGTTAAGTGCTGATCAGGTCCTAGGCAACACCAAAGCATTTTGAAAGTTCAAAAAGTGGGTAAATGTACATGTTCAATGTGCTGATTAGCATTGTGCAGTGATCAGTTTTTAGGATTTTACCAAGTCACACATGAGTCTTATATGTAGCAGAAGGGTGGCGTGATGGGTAGCACTTCAAGAAGGTCATGGGTTCAGTTCCTTCTCTTTGTAGACTTCATGTCCTCTTCGTGTCTGTGTGGGTTTACTCTGGTTACTCCAGTTTCCTCCCACCAAATGCCAATTCAATGGCATTGATTTGAGTATATATGTCTTGAGATGGTATGGAAGTAACCTTGCGTTTGTTGCCGAAATGGCCTCTGATGCCAATCAAAAATCCAAATGAACAAACAAATATGTAGCAGATGTTTTCCTACATGCTGCAGCGCTATGTAAGTTTGACAACATACATAAACTACATAAAACAATTTGTAAATTGTTCGCTCTAATGGACCTTATTTAACAACTCAAGAGACCTTACATTAATTAACACTAAAGACATATTTGAGGGAAAGAAAAACAAACTGCAGTCTCAGTATAAGTACAAAGGCATGTCACAGAGCTGAAGGGGTGTCCTGGCTTTCATTATGGAGAAACAAGTTTCCCAACAAAGAAGTCCCAAGAACAGCCTTTGAAGTTATCCATGGCTTCCCAGATGAAAGTCCCAGGCTCACATCAACTCTGCACAGTTAACTCGTCCTTTACGAGGAAGAGCTGATTTACAAAAGATGTGTATGAGATGAAAGCGGAACTAGAGGTTAATAAACTTTGACATGTTGGTGTCTTTCTCACAGAAATGTTGAGAATCATTTGAAACATCAGTGATTGTGTGTTCTTAATTAAGCCACAAGCGTCATCAGAACTGCAGCATTTTTCTCCAAAATGACACTGAATATATTTGGGTAGACAGCATGTAGTTCCGTCAATCGGTGTGATGATGTGACCTTATGGCTGGGATCTGAATGAATCTTGAATGTTTAAATCACTTTAGTCATTAAAGAGAATTTAGATTGAGCTCTAATTAATTTCCTGTCTCTGTATGTGTCATGTGGCGTGTGTGTGTGTGTGTGTGTGTGTGTGTGTGTGTGTGTGTGTGTGTGTGTGTGTGTGTGTGTGTGTGTGTGTGTGTGCATGCGGGTTTCATGCTAGAAGCTCCAGAGCCACATGACTTGCATGTTAGCTCACATTTGGACTAGAGACTGTTCTAATTTGTTTGATGTGTTCAGTCTCTTTTGTGCAAGTTTTTTTTGTGTGTTTGTATAAATGCACTTAATATTTACATAAAAGTAACATACAAATAATGTGACATAAACTAGCTCAGTAAACGGCACACTGGCTCACAGCCCTGAGCTACCCCGGTTCATATCTTCCCACTGGTGCCTTTGATAATACCCAAATCAACAGCTCTGAATATATTAGTTAACTCATTATACAGTAGTTGATTTGCGTCTACGTTTAACAAAGGCTACAAAAAAAGCATTGTTGAGGTTTCTTTGTCAGTAGCGGTCTTTGGATGACCACTACGTGTCTTGTCTGACCTTCTTTGATATGCTTCATGACCACCTTCAAATTGGAAAAACTTTCCCTTGGTCCAGTGTGGTGGCTTTCAAGATGGCCACCATGTTCTGGACATAGCCTAAAAGATAGTCCACCTAACCCATTATTTGCTGGGGTATTCAGATATTAAAATTTCCCTTTTGTTTCTGAAATAAAATGGCGTACTATGATTTTTGACCTACCCGGTACACATACGGAAGTTAAAAGAGTTTCCAGTTGTTTTTGCTCATCAAGTGCAGTGGCTGAATCATTTTGTTTCTCAGAAATAACAGTTGGGCTTGATTGTGGCATTAAAGTAATCAGTATATGCTAAGACTAAAGGAATACTTCAAATGGTTCACAGAAACCAGATCTGATTCATAATAGCATTCATTTGTATAAGTATTAACTCTTTGTTCAGACGTCCAGCGTTTAAGCTGATGTAAGCAATGGCATAGGTTCATCCATTTTACTGCTGCAAGCGTGAAGAATGAATACAAATTCAGTCATGCACACAGATGCCACCTCAGATGTCCCGTCCTAAACAGAGCAGCAGGTGCACACCAGCGTCTGTGTTTAAAACCGCACCCTAGCAGTCACAGGGGAAAATGACTAAAACCTGCCCTGTGTCTAAATCCTCTAGCAGTACATATACATTTTCCAGACTGGCTAGAGGAACAGAATTGCTGACCCTACAAAGGCTAGCATAATCACACTGAATGATGCATTGTCTAGTAAGGCCCAAAGGAAGGAGGCCAGACGAGGAGGGCAGACTGTGACAGCATCTTAGTTTGGAAAAATACTATGCTTTTCTGAGCATGTCATGGATATTGCCAGTGTTTGAAAAAGACTAACCATCATTTTGTCTGTGATCATATGTATCGTAATAAATGTCACATATCATGAAAAGTCTTACCATATCGCCCACTCCAATGGCTCCATCTCAAACTACAGACAGAACAAGATGTACTAATTTTCATGTGCAGTTACGTATATGGGCTTGGATATTTGAGCTTTATAGCTATTGAGATAGACAAGAAATTACTACTGAAAAGGTTTTATGTATTATGTTAAAAAAAACAATTAAATGAATTAGTGTCTTCAGACTGTATGGAGTTGTGAATGACACATTATATATCGCAGTGCATATTTTGAAATGTTGGATTGGATTGGATTAACCGCACAGTCACGGCCGACTATCAATCACTTGATGGATCATTGATCTGTACACATTTCTGTCTTTCATCGATGTGATCCATGAGGAATTTCGGCAGGATAGTGGAGTAGTTTGCCATTGCTTTCTCCATTTTTAAATGCTACAATGTATTAAATGTGAGAAACAGTGACCTCGGCACCTCCACGACCACCAACACCAGCATTACCAGGATAAACCAGGACTGTCTTCATTTGTAAAGACCTTCTCTTTTTCTCTGTGCCTCACAACTTCACATTCTGCACAGCAGCCACTCCTGTAAAGATGACAACTGTATATATTCATGTTGTAAGTGAAACACATTTATATATACAGCCACTTTAAACAGATAGACAGTTCTTTAAGCAAGCACTGGTGATTTTAAAATAGAAAGAAGATAAACTTTGGCTACATCACTGATGATTAATAAGGCTCAGCGAGAAAGGGATATGATTTCTGTTTTCCTAGTAATGACCAATTCTGGCACAGGTCTAGATTGTGGCTTTTTCTCTAAGGGAACATAGAGTGCTGAGGGTTTGTGGAATTAAATATATATTCCTGATAAAGGCACACACCTCTCAGAGCCACTTCAGACCTTTTTATCTTGAATTCTATGTATCCTCAATTAATTAGTCATGTAAGATTTGATTTTAGGAACATGTATGTTCTGCAGTGCAGAGTATTTTGTATAATGTTTCATGTTTTGACTGATCAACTTGATTTGATTTGTTAATAAGCATCCAATCCTGCATTTCAGGCCTGCAACACATTCCATAATAAGGATTTTTTTTCTTTTTATTGAGCAATGTATGGCTAGTAATGAGGTAAAAAAAAACTAAATTAATGATGTGATTTTAAACAGGTGATGGCAACAGGTAATTATAATCTTTTTTGGTATAAAAGCAGTATCCAGTGGGCAGAGGACATGTATCAGTCAACAAATGTGAGAAAATTATTGAAGTGTTTAAAAGCAATCTTCCTCAAAGAGAAACTGTAACATTTCACTCATATTTCACTCCTAGGTTTTTGTAATTTGACTTGTTTTGATTTGCTTTCTTGATAAATGCATGGATGTCCCTGGAAAATATGTCATCTTATAGAAATTAATGTTGCTCCAAAATTGCAATGCTGCCATCATAGAGCTGAAGATGACCTTTGCCAAGGTATTGACACAATCCCATAACATGGCCGAACCTGGCTTATGGAATTGTTGCTGCTAATTGTCTGTATGTGGTCTTTTGTCTTTAATCTAGTCACACAGTCTGCATTTTATATTATATTGGCGATATTTTGAGATATCCTCTAATTTTTGTAAGCAGAATAATGTCTCATGTACTGGTCATGCTGCGTCTGGACATGGTTAACATCGGGCTTCTTTTTTGCACTGTAATGTTTTGAGTGGCATTTGTGAATGTAACTCAGTACTGTAGTGCTTTGTTTGCCAAAGTAATCAGCTATTGAGGACTGGTGGTTCTTGATCCAAATAAATTTGTATTTCCCATACCAGCCCAACTTTTTCTGATTTGGTTTTGTATATTAAAACATGGTGGCACAACACAGGCACATGCATGTGGCTCAATCATTATACAGCTGCATTGCTACATCTGGACCAATCACTGCATACTTATGTCACTCAGGGTTCCTATACGCTGAGAAAAGAAGCTTCCTTAAACTTGAAGTCTACACAGCGTTCTAAAAAGCTATGATCATTCCCAGTTTCTGCGGTATAAACGTGCAGCAAAGGGGGCATAGTTCTAAGAACTATTAAAAAGTTCCTCTGGGTACTTGTGTATTTTTAGAATCTATGACTTCTAGAAGAGAAGCTTGGGAAGGGCAGCAATCTAATACTCTAGGCTTTCACTGCAGGAACCCAGGTTCAAGTGCCTTTCGACCATACAGACACAATTGGCAGTCTGAGGGAGAGAGACCAGTTGGGGGAACATACATCTAAATCCACATCTACATCCAGGCATTTAGCAGACATTCGCAAGTTCTGCAACAGCAACCCCTACATGACCCTGTGATGGACTGGCATCCCATCTAGTGAAGGGAGAATTAACTGATTGAAAAATAATGTGTAGTTTTTATGTAACTGCTGTAAAGGCTGCAGCTGCAGTGGCTCAGAGGTATGTGCCAGGTGATTGAAATGGTAGTTCCCGAGGTTCAACTGCCAGTCGGGCTTGCCACGTGAATGTAAGATGTTGCATTTATAGAACCCTTCATTTGACTAATAATGATATGTGTGGGAAAAACAGAATGCTATGCTTTTACCAATAAACGGTTCATTATTATAATCTGGCAGTTATACAGTCTTCCATAACCAGACTGAATAAATATGCCCTATATATGCCTAGGTACACTGAGCTGGAAAATGATAGGCAGTAATCTCACACTGGTCAGCAATATAGTTTAACTATTAACTAAAAATAGCTTAATTATAGGCCACACTGCTGGAACTTACTACTTCCCATTTTGTGTACACATGCTGGTCAATGGTTTACTTGGGGTGGGAGTCAGGGTTTATAAACTTTGCCTATCACATAATTCACTGGGCACAGTAAATAGTCATTCCTAGATACCCTTGCTTGGCTCTGTAAAACACCCATTTCGCTGCCAGTTCCTCCAGAACTGTGGTTTTCAGTACGTAGCTTTTACTTGCAAGCCACAGAAGCTGCACTACGGAAAGTGCTTTTAGATGACCACAACTGATATTTGAAGGTATCGTTTTGTCCCTTATTGAATGTACAGTGTGAGCTCCTGATGTCTGCTTTGTTACTGTATCCATCTCATGCCATATCATTAACACGTGTATAACTCTGGCCTCATGCCTTTGCTTTTATCAACTGTTAGACATTTCATGCGAGTCTAATAAGCCACGATGTAGAATGCAATTGCTTATTAAAATATCCCAGTGACTTTAATTCCTGCTTTTGCTTGACATGCTTGAAGACTTTTACTGAGCATTGTGTTGTAATTCACAACATAAAAATCAGCCTTACCTCAATCCATACAAAATACAGTTCATGTTCATGTAAATGCCCTGCTCTCTCACTGTTTGAATGACAATCAAAGTTTAAAAAAAAGTAAGTCAATAAGTAGGTACACTACAGCTGAAGCAAATGGAGGAAATAAAGCAGTGGAGTGGGTTGGTTATGGTTACACTTTATTGATACGTTACTGGAAGGTTTAAATCAACCTCCCACACTGAAACTGTATCAGAGAGGTTTGCAAATGAGACAATAAATGGCTTTAGCATGAGCAATAACACAGCAGCAGGATTGCAGTCATCATGTTTAAGCCATCTGTAAAAATAAAAAAGATCCTTTTGACCTGGGTTCAGTTGATCATTGTATTGTCGAGACAAAAACCAAGTGAATCCACTTTTGTCATGTGACTTGTCTGAATTTCCTCAAGGTGACATTTTTCTGTTAGACATTTTTGCTGAATGGATGAAGGTCTGACTGCTACAGGGCTGAAAGGAGACACGCCGGCTAATAACAAGCCACAGATGCTGTGATCTCTGTCTCTCTCTCTCTCTCTCTCTCTCTCTCACACACACACACACACACACACACACACACACACACACACACA
>JAUZST010011127.1:0-12073 GCA_034779995.1 Parotocinclus haroldoi | reverse complement strand
ATTACTGTAAAGCTGCTTTGAGACGATGCTACATTGTAAAAAGCGCTATATAAATAAAATTGAATTGAATTGAACTGAATTCTTATTTAATGGCTGACACATTTAACAACTGTGAGGTATATGGGCATCTTAAGATTCTAATTGTCCCTGCCATTGTCCTTCACAAATCCTAGTAATTAGCATTTTAGCTACCAAGTAATACTGTAATAATTTAAGGTTTGACACAAGAAAACAATGCATTTCAGCTAAATTGTATTCCTATAGACAATTTCTTCATACAAAAACAAATTCTATGTTTGGTCCAAAATATTTTCATTGGACAGCAGAGAATGTTTCATCTTTTAAATACATATGTAGACATAATGAGTCAAACCAAATCTGATAATAGGAGCCCAACATCCATTGTTTTGTACGGAAAGTAATCTCATGGCTTTACATTCAAATAAATAAATAAATAAATAACCGTTTCCTCATAATTAACCGCAGAATAAAACTAACTTCAAGGGGTTATGCAGAGGTAAAGTGCTTTCAGAACCCCATTTGTACACCTGTTTCAGTTTGACATCAATTATAACTGGTCAGTGGTTTAGATTTTGGGTTGCAGGGTTTAACTGCATATGTTTTCCATACAGACGCAATCCAGTAGACTGAAAAAATAGGTATAGGATTATTATAGTAATGAGGTTTCACAGCTTGAAGCAATATGCAATGTATTATGGAGACTGAAAGCAAATCAGTAAGTAATTAAACATAAAAAATTAGATACAATGCGTATGGGCAATTTTACATACTTGTCGATTGAAAACAGAAACAAAATAAAGCTGTAAGTATTTTATTTGACTTCCTATTTGTTTAGACTTTTTTTTAATAGTGTGGTGCACAGAAACCATTAGCTGATTCAGTTGTGCAGTGGAAATTTGCCCCTTGTTCCTTTTTTTCCTATAGCTTAGAAGTTCCTGTGAAATAAAAATGCAGTTTCTCTTTAGTTTTCACTACGAATCACAGTGGTGATTCCTTCTTCTCCTTTGATCTGTACACGGATCTTCCTGTATAGGCCTTTTAGCAGTGGTTGTGGCTGACCACAATAGATCACTGTCTTTATGAGAGGTGTTTGTATAATGAGTTAAAGTGGGTCAGAATAAATTGGTATGGTATTATGGCACATTAAGTCGGAAACGATTTTAAAAATTGTTCCACACCTTCAAATGCAACACTCTCTGGCAGGCAATAATCTGCTGAGAAATGTGCCAAGTGCAGAACCTTACTTGGTAAGCTAATGGTCTTCATTAACATGTAATCTTAGTGTCACAATGTAAATTTTAATTCAACATTAAGCTTTGTTTTTCAGCCCTCTCATAATCACATGCAGTTCCATTACCTCCCACATTCAATGGACAGTTCTACTCTTTCAACCATACCCCCTGGCCATATAGTGCACATTGTTCTAGCTCACCACAGCTGTTTATCTTGATGGACATTCATCGCTTTGTTTTATTTTGATCCATTGATCCATAGTTTATTGCTAGATCCAAGATCCATATTCATGGAAATCTATTCATATTCAATAGACAAATGAAGGCAACGCTTTTTGTCTAAGACATTAACTGAGCGCCATATATCAGAGAGCTTGAAATCTTCCTTCAGATCTCAGCCTGTTGAAATCCACAGGCAGCAGTGTGAATTTTAATGCCAACTTAGAGACAGAAACACCCTTGTGAGTTGGTGTGATAAGAGCGCGTTAGATAGAGATAGAGCAAGAAAACAAAAGAGACCAAGAATCAGGTGTTTTGAAGAGGATAATTGTCAGATTATTTCCTTAGAAGAATATAAGTTCAGGAGGAATGTGTTGCCATGGAGGGCTAGCACCATCTCAGTTTTTTAATGGTTACTCATCACTTGGAAACAACACTGACACATCTTTTTACATATTATCTAACTATTTCTCTGCTTTGTTTCTCTGTGGTCTTCATTAACATGATCCATAACAAATCAAGGCCATGAGAACAGATTTTAAATTAGAAAAGAAAACTACGACGTGGCAGTAGTGGCTCAGTGGATAAGGTACTGTACTGTTAACCAGGAGAAGCCCCAGCATTGCCAAGCTGCCATTGCTGGACCCCTGAGCAACACCCTTAACCCTCAATTGCTTCGATTGTATGACGTAATACCGTAATATGTGGTGAGTCACTCTGAATTAGGACATTTGCTAAATATTGTTGATAGAATAAAAATGACAAAAAGAGGAAATGAACCTGTTAATTAACCAAGCTTTCAAAATAACACCACACACACACACACACACACACACACACACACTTTAAACAATAGACATGTCCTAAACCATATTGAGAAAATTGAGCAACCAATGTGGACAGTGGAAAGGAAAAAAAGTCCTTGAGGTGAATAATGAAAAGCTCTTGCAAGGAATCAGGCTCGCATGGGAATCCCATCCTCCACTAGGTCAGAGCGGAGTCCTTGTCTGGCAAAATTCATCATTCATAATTCAATCAAGCTTCCTTATCTCCCCTCTCTAATTTGTGTACTAACAAATGAGCATTAGGTCTTTTTGGATTGTAATTAGTGGGAAATTAAAGGGGCATTCTTGCTCATTAGACTCATGTTACATGCGAGGCTTCAGAGGCATCTAAAGTAGGAAGTAACTGTCATGTTCATTTTGTGATACTGTAGTAAGGAAAACTTTGGCTCGCAGATTTTTCTACAGACAACATTTTGCCCCTACTTATGCAGGAACTTATTCATCCTTCTTGTGTTTATATGGGAGATTGTGAAAAATCATGCATAATGCATTATTTAATGGACTAAGGGTCTTTTCAAGGATCAGGAAAGAGTCACATTTGTGAGCAGTCTCACTGCTAATTCATGCTCATGCATGGTTTGGTATATATTTGTATGAATCATAGTGAAAACAGTGCCATTTAACAGGTTTGCTAAGTTAAAAAAATACATTCTAAAACATCTCTGGCTGACATTGTGCTCTGTTAGATAAAAACAATGCTTGCGTAAACTTGGTGCTCTGTGAAGTCTAGAGGGAAATTTCTCGCTGGGCATCTGCTTGGTATGGAAATACGGAAGGTTTCACCACCAATAGTTATTCGCTGGATTTATTATTGTAATCGATTTACCTAGCTTTTGTCTTACATACATATAAGAGACACAGGACAACCTTTTAATTCAGAAACAGAAGGGAAATTTACATATCTGAATACCCCAAAAAATAATCAGTAAGGGTACCTATCTTGTAGGTTATGTCCGGAATATGGTCGCCATCTTGAAAGCCGCCATTTTGGATCAAGGACAAGTTTGATCAAGGGAAGGTGCTCATGATTTGAATTGTCAGAATTTGTCTCAGAAATCGATTGCCACTATCAGGTTTGCAATGTCTTGTGGTTCCAAAGTTGTTGCTCACCACAGGTATCTGAAGATGGAATTGATGATTCTGGGGAATGTAGCTGCAGTATTATAGCCCCAGACAGCCGACAACAACGTGAGCATGTGCAATATGTGTTTGTGTGTGTCTTGATTAACAGCTTTAGTGATTGAAGAAACAGTAGAGCCTCTTCCTCTGCCCTTATGACACCATCACCCTGTAGCATTACAGCAGGCGATAATCAATGCTGCCGTCTCTCACACAGCAGCAATGCAATAAAGCTAAAGTTCAACAACAAACCTCACTGTAGAGAAGAACAGTACCCTGAATGGAACATGGTAAATGAGTAGTCTTAGGAGGAATATTATTTATATATAATATAATAAACAGTATTACAACATGCAGCAACATACATTTGAAGTGGTTGTTGGGAAAATCTGTTTTCTTGTTTTTACATTGGGTAAGTCTAGGTTTGGTCATTGACATATCAATCTAGCTTGGCCTGGTCTTACCCAAATGAGTAACTGTCAATATCCAATACTGTATACATGTTCCACTGTCATTTATGCATAACATAACGTCAATGATTGCAAAAATGTAAATCACAAATACTGTGTAAAGAAACAATATTCTCTGTGCAAGTACTATACATGTATTTTTTTGTAGTTGTACATGTGCTCACGTTTGGAGATCTTGTTGTCTAATTCCCGCTATATCACACAACAGCTATCAATCTGAGAGATATGTCTCAAATCAAACAACACCATAGTATAAATAAATAAACCTGGAAGAGACTTCTAACACTTGCATGATGAGTGTGAGCTACAGGACATTCACTGAAAATAGAAGCAATGAATAAGCTATTCTTTCTAGCCAGAGAGTTAGGACAATTATGCTATATTTGAATTCCATCCAAAGGTGGATATGTCATCATCAGGATCATGGTGTGATAGGGGTGTGAACACTGCGTGTTTACAGTGTGTAATGTAGTTTGAGTTTAGTATATTAACCTGGACCCTAACATTTACGTCTACATTTTAACAAAGGAGTTCCAGAACACATACATGGTGTACTGTTTCAAAATCTTAAGGCACATAGAAAATGAAAATTGTATGCATAAGCTTTTACAATAATGAAAGTCAAATTCAAAGGAAAATATAACTATTCAAATTAATGTTTGGCCTTACATCTGTATCAGTTCTCTTTAGTTACTGTACTAGGTCATTTCTGCATCGTGATGATTTTGCCACAACTGCTAAAAAAAAAATTGGGCACACGTCCTTTGGTCAGCACAAGGGAAGCCACACTATACAACCACAAAGTGCTACCTTGCCCTCGTAGCGATATTTATAGCAGCAAGCTCACTTTCCAGGGTGGTTAATTTGAAACAGTTAGAGGAACATGAACTGCACCTTTGCAACACAGCATATCAGAGTTACATCTACCCATTTCTCACAGGCCTGTGTTAGTTTCACAGTTTGTTAGTTCCTTGCTTGCTTCTGAAATTCCTGCTCATTCCTGTTGTATAGATACAACAATATATATATACATTTGGTTGACATTTGCGCACACTTTACTTGAATCAAGTAAGATGCAACTAAGTTTTAAGAGGCTGCTCAGAGTCAGCTGTTGGAAACAGCAATACCTAAAGACTTGGGTTCAAAACCTGGGAAGAGCTTGCAACATAAATTCTACTGCACTGGATAATGCAGTTACAGGGCTCCTTAATGACTGGGGTCCCATCCTGGGAGCACTTTCACCTATGTCCAGTGAGATAGTCTCCTGACCCCATGGGTCTAAATGGAAGCTTTCACGTTTAATTTAAAGGATATGAAGATATTACTGTGGGTATTTTAAAAACACTATACTAATGATGTTGCAAAACGGTGAAATTTCTAGGCTGCTTCAAGCTTTCTGCATATGTTCCTTTTTAGTTAATCTTGGTATTCTGACAGAGAGAGCGCAAATTAAAGACTGTTTTATGTTTCACCTGGAAAAAAAACATTCATTTGCATGGTGGTAGATTGGCAAAGCCATGCAAGTAAAGACTGAAAACCAGTGTATTTTAAGTACTGGACTTTCCTAGCATAGTGACAGGTGCATCCTGACCCTCCACTACTCCGCTTAGCCATTCAGAAAATTAAAAAGCCGGGCCTCATGGGTCCTTATCCAGAAATTAGCAACGGAAAATTAATGCAATGCATGAAGCCACATAGAGACAATTATGCCAGGTAGGATCATGAATAATAATACAGACCAGAGCTGCTCAAACCTAATCCGAGGGACCCATGATGCATATTTTAGTTGCTGTATGCTAGAACAAAGAAAATATTTACATTAAAAATAAATTTTCCAGGATTAAATATCACTTTCGGATGGTCTCCATTTCTGCTTAAAACTCAAACTGAGTTTACAAGACTGTCTGACTTCTGACTGTGCTAGCTAGCGTGATTATACTTTCAATTATGATTCATTTAGGTTCTTGCAGCTCCCTCTGTGATGAATTTAGACATTTGAAATCAGTCATGCATTTCCATGAGTTATAGAGTGCCCTGTTCATATACAATATTAATCTCTTTATTTTAATTCAAACCAATAATGTGCAGGAGTAGCAGCCTCGTTTATCAAGCAGACAAATATTGCAGCATTAAAGACTGGCACATCATGTCAATTCTAAATGAGATGATTTCTAAAGAATGTCACAACCGTAACACAAAATGCTATATAAGAAGAAATGTTTTTTTTTTCATTTAAACCTATAAAATAAAATTCACAGCACAGTCTAGAAATGCTATAATGTCTTGATGTAACTAATTATTAGCGTATTAGTCCATAATAATTACGAATACATTCATTATAATCCATATTTGAATGATTATTACATTTTTTGTTATGATTGGCACACAATGTGAACCATGCATTTAGAATTCATTTTATTCTCATTACTGTTATAAAAATGAAATGGGGACTGCAGTCCCTACATTACTCACTTCACTCGAGAAGACCTCTGCTCAGCAGTGATCATAAAACAGTACACATTAAACATATGCTGCAATTAAGATCTGATTTATTGCCGTGAACTGATTTATCTTCTTAACCTGAATTAAATACTGCAGCATCAGTGGAGTTCGCTGTATTGCGAGCCAGGGATGGTGGATCTGGCCGACCTTGGGGTGCCCTGTGAGACTAGGGATTTAAGGTTTGTATCTCTAGCTCAACTTATTCTAGTATGGTAAGAAGATCGCGCGCGCGACTGTTCACTTCAGCACCGTCCTGCGTGTTTTATGTTAGTAGTTGACATTTTGGGTGTCTGGCAGTTTAGGTGCCCAGCAACAAGATCAACAAGAAGATGAAGAGGAAGAAGGTCAGCTAGGCCAGAGCCACCACAGCATGGTTAGATGAGTTTAGCATTTAGCTGATATGTGAGCTACGTGTTAGATACTACATGCAATACAATCAGGCAAAACAATGAGTTGGCATATGTGGATAGCATGATGCTAGCTAGCTAAAGTTGTCAGCTAATCAAACGTTTAAGTAGCTTACAAAACACTATCCTTTAAATCTTACTGTTACTTCATTTGTCTTAGTATTATGCCAGCTCTTTATTGTACTTTGTATGCAAGCAAAGTTAAACAGTGGATTTAAAATACAGGGTGTGTCGTGGACATCGTAAATGCTTTTTAAAGGCTGCCAAAGGCTGAGGTTTCTTTGTCAGTAGCGGTCTTCGGACAACCACTATGTGGCATGTTGTCCACAGTCCCAGTATCTCTGAATTTGGCTATAAGGGATGCAACAGTGCTGTGTGGAATAATTGGTCTATTGGTGTTGGTTGTATAAGTCTGCGGCTATGATACTGCAGCTGCATTCCCCAGACCTAAGAATAGTCAATTCTATCTTGAGGTACCTGTGATGAACAACAAAAGGTTTGAAATTTCAATGTTGATAACTTTTGAACCACAAGAGGTATTGCAAAACTGATTGCTGCAATTGATTTCTGAGAGAATTCTAGCCTTCTTCGATTGACTTTTCCCATTGGAAAAACTTGCCAATATGGGGGCTTTAAAGATGGCGGACACGTACCGAACATAGCCTAAATGATTACCCATTACTTGCCGGGGTATTCAGATATTTAAATTTCCCTTTTGTTTCTGAAATAACAGGGTGTCATGTGACTTTAGACTCATTCTGTATTTTTCCTCTATTGTTAACACTGAACGTGGCTTGTAGGGCTTCAGTTCCATCCTTCAAACCGAATGATTTTCGATCAAAATGGTATATAATATATTACTATATAATATAATAGTATATCATACAGTTAGAAACTGTAGTCCATCTGCTTCTCAACACACTGTGGTCAGGTCCCTCACATACAGGTACTATTCTCTTACTATTCTCTCAGCATGGCAGTGACACTGATGAGGTTCTGGTGTAAATGGATCAGACGCATCAGTGTCACTGATGAACTGAAAAACGCAGTGTTTAAAAACTCCAGCAGCATTGCTATGCCTGATTCATTCATACCAAAACAACACACATCAGCACACCATTACCACATAGCCAGTAACACTGCAGTGCTGAGAATGATCCACTATCCAGTAGCACCTAAACTGTGAAGGGTCTGACCATTAGAGAACAGGGTAAATGGGATTTGTGTGTGAATTGTGTAGAGAAATAGATCAACTACAGTCTATAATTGTAGAACTACAAAATGCATCTGTATGGTAAGTGGAAATTATCAAATGGACACGAGTATAGTAGAAACAAGGGTGTGTTTCTAATAAATTGATAGGTGAGTGTTTTTATTCCTCAAAGGCCCAGACTTCGAAATTCATTTGCCAACTGAAGCCATTTTTTTCTATTGAATAATCCGGTACCTTAGCTGCTATGCCACAACAGTCCCAGTTTGGTTAAAGCAATTATGGAATCCAATTTTAATACTGCATGAAATAATCTCAGGAGTAATAATGATTATTTGGTGTTAGTGAAAATATTATTCATGCAAAGCAAGAGATTATATATCAGCATGGGATAATGTTCAGTGTGGCCTGGTAAAAGTGATTAAGCATGATTAGTTTCAGTTGAACAAACAATAGACATGTAGAGAGCAACGAAAGAAAGAATTCTTGCTGAGCAACTGCATTAGACTAGGTATAAGTTTTGTAGGTATACGATTTGTAAGTGCAATAATTACTGTGGCAGTATGGCTTTGACAAATGTGTTCCTATATGGCAACCAAGCACAAGTCTCCTCACACAGACTATTACCATTTCAAGAGCTGTGTTTATATGAAGCAAACCCTCAGTGGAAAATTGGTCCTGGCGAAGCAGGGTTTCATCCATCTTACACATGCTTATGCTTTTCATTCAAGGGCAAGATGACAAAGACATTGAAATGCTCCGTAACAGTTAAGCTCATCATGAGGGAGGTTGAATACAAGGTCATACCATATTTCAGTAACTCTTATGCAGCCCTACTGCTTGTAAGTACATAAAATAATACTCCTGCACTGCCATTACTATCTAGGATTCCACGTCTTTAGGTTGTCAAAGGTTTTTCAGGCAGTCTATGCAATTAGCCTTTGTGAATTAATTAAATTTTGAAACATTTTCAGATTGTGGTTTGATGTTTTGTTTCTTTAAAACAACCCACAGGATCACTCACTCAGAAAGTCTCTTAATTAGTGCCATTAATACTAACAGGCAGAGATAGCTTGCAGTGCTGAATCATGGGTCTGTATCAAGTAGCTTATTCCACTCGGTATGGAAACGAGGAAGTTACATAATCATTGTACATTGCAGAGCACAGAAAGTACCAAAAAAGTACATTTTAAAGACTTTTCCAAAAAAAAAAAATACATACAGCACCATTGAGCTCAGACTGAATGGTTTATTTTACAATTTTAATTATGCACTTCTCTGCACCTACTGCCCTTGTAAACCCATTCGCTTGGTGCTAGACTAGAAACATGTACTGCATATTTGTAGACTATAATGGATCATCTGTGGACAGTGACCATAAGGTGTGACATAGTGCTGTATGACCAGGCTTAAAAATAGAATCCTATTCCAAGTGTAATTTTAGAGCAATTCATAATTCAGCAGAAAATCCATTCATGTAAGATTTAAATACATAGAACGAAAGTGAGGGAGTCGTTATCGAGCAAGGCGACAGCTTGCTCAACAATGGTTCTTTTAGTGTACCTTTCACAGTCTGGCTCTTGACTCACTTCAAACACAACTGTTTTTATAGCGCCTTAGTCCTCATCAGCGGTGGCAACATGTTTAATTCATGATCATTTATTTTACATTTGAAGACCCGTTACTGTTGAATGCAAAATGCAACAATAACAAATGATAAACACTTTGTTTATGAGAATGGCACTACACAAAGCATGTTATTTTTAGGGCTATTCGTGTAAAGTAATTATTTAATTTGCCCGTTTTGCACCGGCTTTCTCCCAGCTGGGGTCACGAGGTACGCCGACAATACTTCAATTTACGGGTTGCACGTGCACATCCCATTACAGTACTTGGGGAACGAAGGGTCACTGTTGCTGCATTGTGGGAAACTCTCCTCCTTCAGACAGGCAATTATGTCTCTGGCCATGACCATGTCCGCGCCAGCTTGAAGGTGCTGCAATGGTGGTAGACACACTAATTTATGGATTCGCCTAGTCACACCTATTATAAACATGTACATCATACACAGGGAAACGAACACAGGTAAATGATTGTGCTGGGGTACAGTTATTGAAAGCCGCCCTTATGCCCTTATGTAACCTGTGTTTTTGTGATGCCATGAAGTGGTAGGCCGGACCCCTGATGATAACTGAATTCTAAAGTACATGGTACTTAAACATTACCTGTCCATAATTGCAAGAGACAGCTGTGCTTGAAGGGAATATTTGATCTTAAAGGGCAATTCCAATTATCTCCTAGGGTGCAGTATAATGCCCAAGAATACATTCAACTCTGGAGAAATAGATGATCACATTCTCTGGTGTGACCAAATGGGTATTACCATTTGCCCGTCTGATGGATGAAACTGCGTTAGGAAAATACCAGGAAAATGCTACAGCTGGTTACTTTAATTCAGCATCTTGGTCGTTTTGGACTAAATGATCCTTAGACTCAGTAATGAGATATCTTATCTTGACAGCCCTAAAAGAGAAAGATTTGGGACAGTGTGGAAAATGAAAACTAAAGAAATAAACAGTGTGCCATTACTTTGACTTAATTTATTTACAATTTCATTGCAGACAGTATAAACCCACCCAGTCCTGATTTTCAGGACTGCAGCACATTCTGAATGGTTAGGACAGGGCAATCTAGGGTTACTAAGGAGGTTAAAAAAATTAAACAATTATGTCATTTCAAATGGATGATGTCAGCAGGTGATGGTAATCATGATTTGGTACAAACGTCACATCCAGAAAGGTTGAGTCTTGGAGGAGCAATGATGGGCGGAGGATTTCCAGCTTGTTATCAAATGCATGAGGAAACAGAAATGGATTTTAAAAAATGTATCTCACGAGAGGAGAGGATTTACATTTTTGTCTCTCCACAGTGCATAATAGCATTAAACAAGTCAAGGAATATGGATTTTCAATGTGTAAAGGGCAAGGACAGAAAAGTACAAACATTCACAAAAAATAGGGGATATTTCATTCTGAAATGTCCCCTGATGTTTGTGAGCAGTACATTTTCCAGAGACTTGCATGCATTTTTTTAACAAGAGAATGCAAAACACAAGCTATACACATTACAAAGGCATGGCTGCAGAAAAGGGTATGGGGCCTAGACTGGCCAGCTTGCAGTCTTGACCCATCCCCAATAGAGAATGTGTGGAAACTTTTGAAAAAGAAAAAAAGTAACAATGACAACCATGTACTGTTACATATCTTAAGATGTGTTTGCAGGAGGAATGGGAAAACCACAAAATCGCTAGGTATCCTCACTGCCAAAACATCTTTTAGGTGTTGTGGCAAGGAATGGCAACTTTACAAAATGCTTTATCCTCCTTTTTGCAATGTGCTTCAGGCCTGAAACGAAGGAATTGATGTTTATGAACAAATAAAATCATAAAATCAAATAAAATCATAAACGTTCACCAGAAAAAAAAAAACATGAAATATCTTGGTTTCATACTGTCAGCAATTAAATAAATTACATTTTTAAAACATTTTTCATACTGCCCCAACCTTTTTTTTTCCTAATGTGGCCTTCTATAGTCTACAGCTACGTTCTAGAAAACTGGGTGTTTTCAATGAAAACATTTTGTAAAGCTCACGTTCTGTCTTAGCATGACAATGTTTCATTGGACAGAGTATGCTACATATACATATACATAAACTGCTCACAAAAATTAGGGGATACTTCCAAATGAAATATCCCTTAAGTTTTGTCAGCAGTGTAGTTGACAGGTATGGTGTGGAAGAACTGGACTGGCCTGCGCTCTGATCTCACCCAATACAACACATTTAGGATGAATTTAAATGCAGACAGCAAAAGGTTATTACCTAAACTAATGACAAGGCTTCTTTCAGACAATTCTGTCATGAAACCAAACCATATTAAATTACAAATGAGACCACGAGGTACTCAATGTGAAAGAGACGTTGACCTATTAAATGTTACACTTTGTGTGTGTGTGTGTGTGTATGTGTGTATGTATGTATGTGTGTAT
>JAUZST010011126.1:0-12074 GCA_034779995.1 Parotocinclus haroldoi | reverse complement strand
CCCACACACACCCACACCCTACAAACACATGCACACGCACACAAACCCACCCTTCGCTTTTTCTCTTTATTTAAAAAATAAATCCTGTTTAGATTTCTGATTATTAGGAATGGATAACGTTACTGATGTATATATATATATATATATTAAAGTTAATCACCATGCTTATCGATCTGGCTGACTGTATTTACTGTAAACAGGTTTAAAAAATCAGATCAGAAAACACAACACTTTAAATTTGATTCCATCCTTTTATTCATTAAAAGAAAGAACATAAAAACCAAGTTATACATTCCCTCATCTTCAGAATGAACTTGGAAAAGAATAGAAGCTCATACAATATGTCTGTAGGCATCAAACTTTAATGTCAGCAGGGTGTAGCTGAATGGATCTTCCTGCTTTGAAATTTATCTAGGCGACTGGATCAGTATCCACAGCAAGAAGTTATGGCCAAGGGCACTTGCATCCAAAGCGCACCTTATAGTCCAAGCAGACTCTTCCATTAGGCTGCTGAGAATTCACACAGGCAAAGCCGTAAACGACATCATACCTAAGAGCGACAGAGAAATAAATCAGAAATCACAGCACACAACACAACCATTAAAGACCTGATATAATCTATGCAATATATCAGACTCACACTTGAAACACTTGTCCAGTGTTTTCAGCAGGGACACCAGACAAAGTTGCAGCTTGAATGGATAAAGGTTTAGAGCAGATCTTTCCTGGATACTCATTTCTCAAGTCAGTCAGGGTTTCATAATCTCCCATTCCACCCGGATTGTCCCGGTCGAACCACTGAGTGTAACAAACTATAAAAACAACTCTTATTACTAACAACTATAATAATAAAATATAATAATAATAACAACTGTTATTACTATAACTGTTATTTGGCTAAAAAGAAATAATTAAAGTTGTAGTCATCTGTTAGTAAACAATGTGTGTATTCCTAACGTATTGTGGTTCTGTAGACAGACATTTAACATTTTTGTGATTTGCATATTACCATTAAGAATTAAAAGTACACTTACTGACTTTTTTTTACCACATTTAAGAATTTACTGCAAAATGTTCGGCTATAACATTTCTATGTTGAAATAATAAAGCAGTCAAAACGTCTTCTCCTCCACTGCTTATCTTACAAACCATACCATATTATGGAGGAATAGTTTCCACATAATATTAGGTAACTAAAACATGAAAAAAACATTTGTCCTGCTTCTACCTGGCATGTTCTGGTGTTGCATTTATATTAACTTGTTTAGACGGATTTGTAAATAAAGATGGTTATTATTACAGTTTTTGCTTAGCACATTTCCCAGCTACTACAAACTGACATTTGATAATGCAATGATATACATTCTTGACATAAAAAATGAAGTGTTTGATCTTACTTTTGATGAAGCTTTCTTGAGCTCCTGTAGATCAATAGACAATATATAATAATTTATAAATATATGATATATGTAATATATAAATATCAGAGTTATGAATGAAACTAATTGATAGTAAATTTAACTGTACCAGCATGGGCTGCAAGCAAGATCACACAAACAATCTAGGATATAAATAAAAAAATAACAGTGCCCAATACATCTTTAGTAGATGGTAGGCAGTATTAAACTAGGACTACTGTAGCAACATAATACAGGAATTTACAATGTACAAATCACTTAAACAGTGGTGTATCAACATACAAAGAAGTAAACAAAAGACTTACCAACACCTTCATGTTGAGGGTACGTTAAAATGAAATACTGCTGGAACAAATAATGCACAGATTCAATGCACAGTTTTGGACACAACACCTTATGCATGAAATGTAGCTGTGCTTACCGTTGCCTGATCTCGCCACTGATGCTGGTCTCTCTGAAGAGTTTTGCTGTGAAGCTTCTTTTATAGCCTTGTAATAGGACAACACCCATACAAGGGGTCATGTTATACCACATTACTTACTACATACTACATTAATTTAGATATTTGCCTTCAGGAGCTTTAGATTTTTTTCCCCACAGGCATCACAACCATCCCTAGAGAAATTCCAGGTCACTAAACCACTTATTTTGCCACTACAAGAATCATTAGACACATACAGATTGTAACTTGTTAATGTTTCATGCACTTAGATCTTAACATGCAGTTTAGTGAAGTTAATCGTATTTTTTTGCATTTTAAGTGCTTCATATGGTAACTTCTGAGCTTATGGTGCTCTAAAGTAGGCTAACGTGTCACATAGCAAACTTCACCCAGTTAGATAAGATTAGTTAGATTGTTCAGACAAGTATTTTAATATGCAGGGGGAAAAGTATTTTAATTAGCTCTTCATTCTTGCAGTGATTTATGGATATATTGAACTGTTTAACTCTTAAATTTTATAACTCTTTAACTCTGAAAACTTACAGTAAAATGGAAAATTATTTAATTATTGTCTGTTTAAGACAAACTGCGAAGAGAATAAATTGCTAAAAAAAAGTAATCAATGTTCTGTAAATATAAATCAAATGGTTTGATGATCAATGTAAAGTAAACGGCATGATAGCTTTGCATAGTACTTTAACAGGTCATGGTCTCACGTTGTTAAAATAAATTAAGCCACTGTTGCTACATAGGAAACACATATATAACACAAAATAATACACTATAACACTTACACTATAATAAACTGGGTGGGATTTTTTATGTTCAGACAATTCATTAGATACGGAGGAGTATTATTTTCCTGTTTTTTACAAAATAAAAGGGTGTCCTTTGTCTTTTGACTCACCCTGTGGATAAAAATTGCTTTCTTGTACATATGGTAATCTCTGAACTTTGTTAGCATGAAGTTGTAATCTCTGTACAGAATATTGTGACTGCTTCTGCACTATCACAGCTCCTGTGTTTATGCAATGGGGATTTGATACTCTGTTTTGTCCATTCTGATATGTTCAAACAAACACACACACACTTTACATATTCCTCTTTTGGTAATAGGCAACTCTCGAAGCAACAAGCTCTTAGCATCACAGGATAAGATAGTTAGCAGCTTGAGAAGGTCATTTTCTGACCATAGAAATGATGTTGACACTCTGCGAGTTTGACAGTACAATCAGAAATCTTTTGAAATTGGGATTTGATATAAAATATGTGAACAGTAAACACATTGCTGAAAAGTATTGTAAAGATGAGTGATGTGTAAATCTAAATCAATTGATATTTGACAGGATCAACCTATATCTTCATAACTGCTATACACACAGAAAAAGAACTTGAGGTCCTTCAGTTTTCACAGATGTTTACACTAAAAGTAGAGCTGCCAGTAAATAATGGTGTTAAAGTTTAATAAAGTGTTAAGGTTTTGTTTAGACTGAAGTCTAAATCACATTGGTTTTTTTCTTTGATAGAAGTTTGTATTTTTCTTATTTGCCTACCATTGAGAAATAGGCTTACATTTATGCGTGATGTGTTTTTGACTACACTAAATATTTAACTGTTAAATCCTATGTACAATGTACAAGTCTGTCATGTCTCCATTAAACTCATAAAGCAGTAATAGTGATTTGTTCAGTTTTGTTCTAGGCCATTGTTTCTCTTACAGCTCGGATTGTGAATAGTTTTCCAGGTATTATTAGCAAATGTAAAGTTTTTTTTCCTCTATCTATATTATCTAAGAATATTTATTGTTTTATTATCATTTTAAGAGTACTAGAGCAAAGATGTGTATAAATGAATGTAAGTTTGGATCTTACCTTTGTCCTTGAGTTTTGCAGCTGGAGGACAAAAGACGGATCTTAAAAGCCTAAATATCTGAATGATTTATTCAAACTAGCTGATAGTACTTTGGGTTCCTTACCAGCATGGGCTGCTTACAAGACAAATAATCTATAATATAACCATTAAACAATACTCAATATCCAATAGGGAGATTATCATTTTTTAGCAATATAATACAAGCAGTAACATAGTTACAAGTTAATATACTGAAATAAATCTGCAGATGGAAGATACATGTATTTCTGAATCACACAAGCAACATTGTATCTGTATATCAATATAATATAATATCAATGTATGATTATATAGTTAATCAGACTTATACACCTTTACAATGAGTGTCGGTCAGAATTCAACATTGAGAAACAATTTACGAATTTAACCACAAAATCCTGGTTTCATCACCAAGTTCATTCAAGTATTAAATTACTCTCACTTGAACTTCACTATGATACTGTGTCTTTCTAATAATATATGTAATGCTTCTATTATATCCCACACGCTGTCACACACACAAGCTGTGCAGCGGACCACACCCACTCAAAACACACCTACAATCACCTTCTTACTGATTACTTAGATACTGTTTTGCCGAGCTGCGTTTGTCTCCGCATTTTTAAGGGGCGTAACACATGCAAACACGGGGTCATGTTATATTCATAAAACATCAAGAGGTCATGTTATATACATTAAACTTCCGAATATGCAGCTGTTAATTTAGTTATATACATTCAGGAGATTTTGACCTTTTCACAATCGCCCCTAGAGTACTGCCAGGTCAATACACCTCTTCCTTTGTCACTACATGAATCATTGGACACATACTCAATATTTCATTCTTATTAAATTCACATAAACCTAATTTGAACTTTGAATGCTTATTTTATACTTACAAGCTTTCCTCGATCATACTACATAATCCCCTTTCACACTGTAAGCACAAATGACTATCAGTTGATTTTATGTGTAATTTTTGGGCTTTGCATTACTCACAAATGGTGGCATGACAAGGTAATTACCAGGTTATTTTCTCACAATTGCTATAATTAAATAAGCAGGTTCTTTCAGATTCCCCATAACTCACGTGTCTTAATCCATATAAATCAGCACAGAGACTAAGGGTGTACTGCACTGGGGTGCCTATTGCGTCCCAGTGTTGGCTGCTGATTTTTTAAAGAGGGGAAACTCATCATACATCAAAATTGTTCAGTTTGTTTATAAATAAATCGTTTTGTTCTTTATCAAGAAAATGGTCCATGACCCTATTGTAGCAAGTATCTCATTCAGGAACTTGACCAGTATCCTCTCAATGGCCAGCACAGATAGGCTGCTTAGATGGTCTTGGCCCATTGTGTTACAGGTGTAAGCCTTTTTAAACAGGAGAAAATCCTTTTCAACAGATGTAGCTCCAATTATAGCCATTAATGATACCAGTTTATACAGTTGAGGCATTGCGCTGTCCAACAACAAACTAACAAAATGACATTGAACTCAAACATGGAAATGTTGAAATTATGTTAACCTGAAACTAAGGTATACTATGAGTGTGTTTCTGTTACGTGCCTAACCATGTAGTATATTAACCAGCTGTTGTTACTCTCTGCTAATTGTTTTTCTCTTGTCTCGCATGCCCGAGTCCCTTTCGAGACGTGGCCTTCTGGCCAACCAGAACAGCGTGGAGGCGGTACTTGAGGGGAACTACATTATTTTAAGCGAGAAAGCGGAAGCACGAGAGAAAGAGAGCTTAAGGAACGAAAAAAAAGGGAAAAAGCGATCGAAATACCGTCGGCGAGTTGAGCGGGACGTGAGATCGCTGATTAGATGTTTCCTGTGTTTTTTAGACCCTTTACCTGTTGTTTAATCCAAGGTAACGTAGTTACGGTGTGGTGTTTGTGTGTGTGTGTGTGTGTGTGTGTGTGGGGGTGGACACACGTCTGTTTGTTCACTGTCGGCCGATTACAACCCGTGGTGTTGTACTCCAGGGCTTGGGCAGGTAAGTTAGGGTGCCCTTACATTTTGCACCCACCTAGGAGACGCTGTATAGATACATTAGGTAAGAGGTGTGTGCCACCCCATGTATGTTTCATAGGGGTTAGAAGTTCGGATGTGTAGAGCAGGGAAGGCTGGTTTTGTTTTGTTGTGTTCTTTGGTTTGGCACCACCAGTCCAAGCCCTATTGCATTTTCTGTTTGTGTCATTGTACAGTTTTTTGTTTTACTCTTCTGTGACCACCTGTTGTCCCTTGTATAGAAAATCTGTACCGGTGCCCTTGTTAAAACTCACAAGTAAAGAGTACAAAACCTTCCTTTTGGTGTTGTCTGTTCTGCCTCCCAGTTCATTGATACGGTTCAGGTTCACATTTTGTGACCGACCCCTGTACCATACCCCTAACCACTATATCGGGGCGTAACAGTTTCATTTATAGTATAAGAAATCAACAATGGAATTGGTCAAGCAGTTTTGCAAATACTAAGAGATTGGTTGCAGTTTGTCTTTGATGGTGTATATCTCATCATAATGTAAAAGCTTCATTCACCTCTAGAGACCCTGAGTGTCCGAGTTTTGGGATAAAATCATGGCATATATAAAAAAGACCTTCAAGTTTCTAGGCAATAAAAAAAAAACTGTTCCCTGCAGTCCCATTGAAGTGGATGGACGCTCAGCTTCTATGGGCAAATGTATTGACCACAGACTGTGTAAGGAAACAACCTCTTGAAATCAGAAGCACATTTGTAGTAAATGAAACCCAACTGTACATATTTGACAATTTAATTGTTGCCATTTTACAGGAAGCTGACCTTCCCTTGCAGTATTAGAGCAATAATGGCTGCTACTGCCAAAATGTTGGGAACTAGAATGCTGACTGCTTCACTTATTCATACAGCTCATTCTTGGCAAGTCGCAGAGTTGACCAAGGGATCAACTAAGCATTATTATATGAAGCGTCTATGGCTTGAGGACAGTTGCAGCATAAAATTCACCAAATTGAACCCCATTGAAAATGTTAATGAAAAATTAACTGGTGCTACAATAAAACGTAATAAAAGAAATAAACAACTCAATTCATTTAGCCTAGAAGTCTAATTTGCACTCACTAATGTTTTGTGTGCTCACAAGCTTTCCTCCTCCTGTCATTAAATCATAATCAGTCCAGTATACTGGATTTGCATTATGGGATTTGAAATTTATTCAGCATTTATTCCTCTTCACTGATTTCCATTTGACCTTTATGCATAATTTCTGTGCTTTGCATTAGTTCCGCATGATGGCTTCTTTATTAGTATTTTACCAGGTCATGGTCTCTCTCTGCAAGAAAACAAATTAAGCAATTTGATCACATAGCAAACCCTACCCATGATAAAATGAACTGAATTTACTGTTTAGGCACCTAAGTTGATAAGCAGGTTTATAATTATTCTAATTATCCCTGCATTATAGTGCTTCGCCCAGTAATTATGTTCAATGATGTCATCCCACCATGAGACTTACAGTACAGATGGTTAATCTCTTCCAGTTTTGTCTTCAAACCGAAATTAAAAGTGAAATTATAAAATGTCTTTAAAAAATGCAAAGGTCTTTAAATGTAAATCAAATTGATATTTGGTAGGATCAACCTTTATAAGGTTATAAGGTTATTATCAAAAACCTCTATACCTATAAGAGAAAAAAAACACATAAGCAATCTCCTTAAAGCTTTCACAGCTGTTTTCACACTAAAAGAACTACTGGAACCACTAAAATCCTAAACTTTCTAAACTTTGTCTTTGCTGTACACTCAGTTTTCAATTCTAAATCACGCTTTTTTTAAAATAAAAGACTACAAAGTTTTTTACATTAAGCACAACATTTACCAAACACCTAAGAGAATATGCAGTACATATAGTTAGTTCCAACCTTGCAATCTGATTGGTTGAGAAAAGTTGATGATATCTGCATTAACAGAAATGGCCAAGTAACAACAAACTTTATGCACACAAATAAACATAAAATATATAAATACTAAAAGCAGCATATTAATTAACCAAATTATATTGTTTGATTTCTAATTAAGTGTAATTTTAGTTTTTTCTTTGCACCTTCGCTTATTTGTGCTGTTTATTTCAAAACTAAGGTTACTACAACAGTTCTAGAAATTCCATGCATTTTGAAGCACACTCTGTTAAAGCAGGATAGGGAACTGGTGCTGTTGCTTCAGAAACAGTACCACAGACACAACATTCAACATTTTCTAAGAAATGTTATTATTTGGATTTAATGTTATGTCTGGACATCCTCAAATCTGCTTTAATCCATGTGCCTCTGCAACCCACATTTAAATAGTAATAATGATTCATCTACACTTATTTGTAAGAATGCTGTGGCTAGCTTGAAAAAAACGATTTGTAAGAGATGAACTTTTAGAGATTTAAAGGTTGTATTGATGGTTACTATTGATGGCAATCAGTTTGCAGCAGTGGGAAGCCAGAAATCTTGCAGAGGTACAGTGCATACTCATACAGTACCTGATCACTTTATAATGGGTACATAGAGACTAGAATAAAAACTTAGGTCAAACATCAGTGTGCTGCCTGTGAATGGCATTTAAGCAACTGAAGTGCAGTTAGCATAGTCAGTCACTTCACAGATCCCTGGCTTTGAGTTTGTATAAATAAATAAACCTGAATCATTAAAATGACCAAAACACATTCATGTGATTTAATTCTTTAATTACCTGTTCAATATTTAATTACTTATTAGAACGTAATAGAAAATAAAGCACATGATACACTCTATTACGTTTAGAGAGAATAAGGAAAAGTAATAATGATTTTCCAATCAAGCATTAATGTATCTATTCGATTGGATCTTCAGATGGGCTTGGCCTTTCCTTTGGCCAAGGGCAGGGGCATCCAAAGCGCACCTTATAGTCCAAACAGCATTCTCCATTTCTCTGCTGACTATTCAGGCAGGCAAAGCCAGATACTGTATCATACCTAAGAAAGACAAAAATTACATCCCAAGTTAGGAGTATTATTAGTATTATTCATATTAGACTATTACCATCAAAAACTAATATACTTTACACAATATAGCCCACTCACTTGTAAATCACTTGTCCTATGTTTTCAGCCGGGACACCAGAGAGAGTCGCAGCCTGAATAGTCAGAGGTTTGGGACAGATCTTTCCTGGATTGTTTTTTTTCAAGTCATAAAGGCATTCATGGTCTCCAGTTGAACTGGGATTATCCTGGTCGAACCACTGGGTGTAACAAACTACAAAGAGACAGCAGCTGTTATCAAGTGGACATGGTGCCTAATAGTGGGCTAATTAAAACCATATTTTGTCTCAGAAAACAATATGTGGTGTTCATTGTATTCAGATCATTTAATGCTTTTAATAAAACAGTTCTAATCAAGTGTTTTGTATATTCAAGGACTTATCAGGCCATGATAAGGTACATTAAGACCTTTAATTGGGCAGCTTCTGCAGAGAATCCTTAGAATTACTTCTCATCATTTAATTTCCTGGGTGCATATGTGTATTGTATCGGCGAAAGCTATTTTATCCTATAGGAATGCCAATTATAAATAGACAGCACAAAAAGAGTGCATTAAACCTGTGGAGTAATGCTAAAAAAAATCATTATAACTAAAGGGAAACCCAAATCCTACAGTTTGCTACCAAAGTTTAGGGGTATTGCAGTCAGTAGCTGTTGCAAAACTTTGTTTTATAGTTAATTATAGTTTTGGTACTCAGTGTAGTTCAACTCCAAAATGTATTTTTGTGATATTAATTCATTATTTAAAGGAGGAGTAGAAAGAATTAGATCCAATAAACATGACCTCTTTCGTCTATGGAGGGTGGTAATAGAAAAAAGACAGATAAAGAGACATTACACTACAAAACCCATACACTCTCGCAAAACCTTCTATATGCTTACCGGGTTTGCATTCATACACGTCACAGCACTTTCCAGGTTTTCCTGAGCCTTTGGAGACTAAGACGCTGATGTAATCAGGCTGGCACACTTTCTTCACACACACATTAGGTTTACAGATGCACCGACTATGTTGAGGGCAGCACTCTCCTTCAATCAACATTGAGTCCTCAGGACAAATCGGAGTAAACGGCTTCCCACACTTGACCAACGTACAATCTGGATTGTGTATTACACCACACACACAGACACAGGCACACTCAAGAACTGGATTGTGATCAAGAACAGTTCTAAACTGGCTCAGGTCATGAAAATCGATATCAAATACAGTTTCTGCTGTATAGTAATGCAAGTATTGTAATTGTATTGTACTGTATTGTAAAAAAAGCAGAACCTACAAACAAAGTACATGGTATTTATCTGTCTTTTAAGACTGTGGTTCTCTATGCTGTCATCTGGTGTCATAAGAAACATTTAGAAGTTCTATATACTTACCAAGTTTGCATTCATACACGTCACAGCAGTGTCCGGGTTTGCCTGTGCCCTTTGACACTAAGAAGCTGATGTAACCAGGCTTGCACATTTTTGCAATACACCCATTAGGTTTGCAGACACATTGATCTG
The DNA here is from genome assembly GCA_034779995.1 of Parotocinclus haroldoi. Taxonomy (NCBI): domain Eukaryota; kingdom Metazoa; phylum Chordata; class Actinopteri; order Siluriformes; family Loricariidae; genus Parotocinclus; species Parotocinclus haroldoi. The sequence continues at coordinate 1,777 of JAUZST010011126.1, read as the reverse complement.
GTTGAGGGCAGCACTCTCCTGGAGGTATTATACCTTCAACCAACACTGAATCCTCAGGACAATCCAAAGGCAACGGTTTCCCACATTTGACCGTGGTACAGTCTGGATTGTGCTCGACAGAAAGAGAAAGAGAGAGAAAGAACAAATGAAAGAGAATAATAAAGAGACAAAGAATATAATAAGGGTTAGTGATGCCTGGTAACTCACCTACCTTTTGATATTTGTGACATATTCTATATATCTTAGCGTCTTTTAGGGTTTCTTTCTTCTGTAAATTTCATTTCATTTATACAGTTATACATGACTATGAAATTTCTTACTACTGCCATGCGCACAAACTGGATGTGTCAAAACTTTCTGCATTTGGTTATTTTAATCTGAAGCAAAGCTGAGAGGCTCAGACTTGCTGCCTATTTAAAGTTAAAGACTTTAACAACAAACTAACAACAAAACTTATGTAATCTTGGCGTATGTAATATGTAATATTGTAAAGCTGCTTTGAGACAATGCTCTGTTGTAAAAAGTGCTATATCAATAAAATTGAATTGATTTGGTGTACTAATAAACTATGATCTTAACTTAAATCGACATATCAAAGCATTTTTAACCTTAAGTATACGTCACTACATAAGTCATACACTCTCACGTAACCCTTCAAAGGAGTTCTATATACTTACCAAGTTTGCACTCATACACGTCACAGCACTGTCCAGGTTTGCCTGTGCCCTGGGACACTAAGACGCTGATGTAACCAGGCTTGCACATTTTTGCAATACACCCATTAGGTTTGCAGACACACTGATCTGGTTGAGGGCAGCACTCTCCTGGAGGTATTATACCTTCAACCAACACTGAGTCCTTAGGACAATCCAAAGGCAACGGCTTCCCACATTTGACCATGGTGCAGTCTGGATTATGGTCAACATGAAGTGTGTGTGTGTGTGTGTGTGTGTGTGAGAGAGAGAGAGAGAGAGAGAGAGGGAGAGAGAGAAAGAGAGAGAGAGTGAACAAAAGAGAGAGGGAAAGAGACAAGAATGGGATAAGGGTCTATCTATGATCACTTATAAAACTGTAAAAATGTGTGGTCACTTATAAAACGAATCTACTTTTTGTTATTTGTGAACGGATGGCAATACTAGCAAGTTACAGCCTCATATATACTGCCTTATGTACACTACCCACAAACATAGGGATATCCCCTAATTTTGTGAGCAGTATGTGTATATATGAATGACCTATAAACATATTAAATAATCATAGTGTACTAATAAACTATGCTTAGAGAACTCTAATACTCACGGTTTGAAAATTGTTTGCTTTTCATTTTACTTGTATACAACTATTTACACAGCATTTTCATTGTTTTGGTATTATCAGTAATCTAGAGAAAATTTAAAGTATGTACGAGGATGTGTAGATATATGTAAATCCTATGCTATTTCGCATAACAGATTTTGGTATTCACGGTTGGATCTGAAATCAATCTTTAATAGATAAAGAGGGCTAGACACATCACTATATCATTACAGAAACCATACATCTCTCACATAACCATTAAATGCAGTACTATATACTTACCAAGTTTGCACTCATACACATCACAGCACTTTCCAGGTTTGCCTGTGCCCTTTGACACTAAGACGCTGATGTAACCAGGCTTGCACATTTTTGCTATACACCAATTAGGTTTGCAGACACACTGATCTGGTTGAGGGCAGCACTCTCCTGGAGGTATTATACCTTCAACCAACACTGAATCCTCAGGACAATCCAAAGG